>SNQJ01S0047494.1:0-26255 GCA_010110895.2 Picea sitchensis | reverse complement strand
TTAATGCCAAGTCACGTAGCAAGGAATTTTTGGAAAAAAACGATTAAGTAACCAGGAAGAGAAACTACAGGGAATAAAAGAGTGGGTAAATAGAAAGGAGGAGGGAAGTTTTCATAAGCGCGAATTGGTTTCAAAGAAGCCCCATTGTTGCAAAACCATCATTTTATACTAATTGACAACACATGCATTGTTGAAGATTAGATTTTATTGCAACCTGTGCATGTAAGTATGTTCTTGATACATTTTTCCATGACTGTAACATATTAACTTAACTATTAAACTTGATTTTCTACTAATTTCCAACAAATACTTAATTGAAGATTAGATTTTATTGGAACGTGTGGGTGTAACAATGTTCTTCATACATTCTTCCATGACTGTAACATATTAACTTAAGTATTAAACTTCTTGCATTATGGGTTGTTATCATTAAAACTTAATAACTGCATGTATAGAAAGAAGAATGACGATTTTGCTGCAAGATTGTACATTGGTATTGCTATGTTCTATCTGCATTACGAATAGAATTGAACATTGGTTTGAAACTGTGTGTAATCCATTTTTTGTTTGCATAAAAGGCTAGTGGATTGACACAGTACATTGTCATATAATTGTTAGATGTTCCATCTTAGAAAAAATAACCTAAGTAAACACAATATCGAAGGACTACGAGAGCACCGAACCATGCCAATGAGAATAGGTGTTAAATCTAGAAAAGAAGAAACAACATAGACTCCAAGGAATTTTTTTTTAATAGCAAATCCATTTAAAAAAAAAAGAAAAACACCGAGTATTGTACATCTATCCTTAGAAATTGGACCCATTTCTTCGAGCCAAAACGATGAACGTATCTGCCACAAACACAGGCATGGGATCCACAATATGCATGATCCTTGCAGTTTTCTCCTCGATGAATCATCTTGTGGTGAAATTGATAGTTTTCAGAAACTTCTCATGAGGAAGAAGATGAAAAACATTGCAGGGAAAATGGAATAGCCCTTAACTGAAACTTAGGACACAACTAGAAACCGCCTCTGCATAGTCGAAAAAAATTCAGGGACAGGTTGCACATGCAATTTCAGAGGCCCAAATTAGTCCATTTTGGGTGGAAGGAGATGACTTGTAGAAAGATTCCTTGTAGCAGTGAGAGTTCTGGACCTGATTCCCGAAGATGTTAATTGTATATCCAAAGAACAGGAAAATAGTCCCGCAAGTGAATAATTTTTTGGCTTGAAATATGTCT
This sequence comes from Picea sitchensis, assembly GCA_010110895.2. NCBI lineage: Eukaryota > Viridiplantae > Streptophyta > Pinopsida > Pinales > Pinaceae > Picea > Picea sitchensis. The sequence goes on along the minus strand of SNQJ01S0047494.1, from coordinate 25,012 downwards.
CTGGGAGCATCAACATATCATTTCTTTAAAGTGAAACTCTTCCACCCAGAACGAACTAATTTGGAACTCTGGAATTCCTATTTTCACGTTGCAAAGTGACTATTGCATTCAACGTTGGTTTCTTTTCTGAAAATCCTTTTGGTGTTGTCAGGACCGCCATCACTGAGCCAGGAAGTTCGGCCCATTATGGTTGATTTCAATTTGGGCACAGGAGTGGGAAGAGTCTATGCATTTCCATCATCCATTGTCGTATCATTGCCCATCAGATCATCTTCTTCTGGCTCAGAATCCATGACATCAAACTCTGTGCCAACCATCAATGCAACTGGGCAAGTTCTTTGAGGAGGCAGGGTTGCCTTGGAATTCTTTGGGTTGAAATATATCTCTCGTTGTACCAAGTGACCATCTCCTTTTTTTCTCTTGGGCGGAGGGAGATGAGTAGTAAGAATATGCCCTGGAATAGTGGAACCTCTGGCCATTATGCCCGAATGTGTTTACTGTATTTGGACAGAACTGCTGCCACAAGTTAATGAGAATTTTCGTTTGCTCGAGACGATTTTTGAAATGAAAATTAGGGAGGGATAATATAACCCTTTGCAAATTATGGTTTAATGCGTATCAATGGAATATCTCCTCGAGCCTTTCGCTGATCAATGGCAATCTCCAGGGTTCATGCAGAATGAACTGTCACCATTACAACTCACTAATTGCATATTTAGAAAAAAGTGCGAAGGTCATGGTGACGACGAAGAGAGATTAAGAATTAGAAATTTCTTAAAGGCGCCAACCCGCTGACACACAAAAACAGATTGCATCATGTTTGAAATGAATACTTGGAAAGGATAAGATAATTCTACACAAATCTTAGTTTAATTCGTAGTAATGACAAATCTTCTCCGGACTTCCAGAAATTAATGACAATCTTAACGGTTCCTGCAGGATAAACTACTAGCGTTAAAGCTTAATTATTGCATATTTGGAAACAAGTTCGAAGGCAGCGGTGATGGTGAATTGCGATGAAGCATTGTACATTTTGTGCACCCGCCAACCCATGAAACCGATTCCAAGAAATACCTAAGTATGGAAAGCGGTCAGGCGAGTTACAAAAGAAAAAGGGTAGAGGATATACCCAAGAGACGTGAAGGGCCGATGGTCATATTGCATCTCAGTGACAGATATCGACCGTCAATTTGTATGTCACGGAATTTCGGCTGCTGTTTGTGCATAGGGGAACAACGAAAGCGCAATGGCGAGAGAGAAATTTGTATATTGTTGAACTTCAGGTTTTGTATATAAAAGCATGAGACATTGGGAAACAGGACCAAGTAAATAGAAAGAGAAAACATACGAGATGAAGGGGGGTTTGTTTGCTAATTTTTAAATCGCAGAAGTCCGAGTGCTAGTTGCACACGAAGAAACAATGGAAACACAATGTTAAACCCGCCTATGCAGGAACCCGCGATTCAAAAAGTTTGTTCAATATGAAACTGGGAAGCAGTCAGTCGGGCTGGTGATATAAAAGTAACAATGGAAATATGAATATGTGAATCTGCCAAATCCCGCACCTAGACATTTTCTGAAAAACAAGTAAGTAAAGAAAGGGAAAGCAGAGAGAAAAGAGAAACTATAAATTTTATGAACAATGAGTAATACACACTAAATATGTACTATAAAGTATGAACATGAGATGTTATAGAGCATGTACGGATCACACATTCTATACTTAGCCACTTTTTGGATCGCGGGTTCTGGGACTGGCGGGCTCTAAATTGGGCATCTATTGTTCCGTGGCCTACAAATAGCATTGGGAAGTCCACGATATACAAATTGGCCAGCGGACCTATGGGCTAGCTCAGTTAACATTGCACTCCTTTTGTTTCGTGTCATACAAAAAACACTCAGAGTTTTGCGATATACAAATTGACAGACATAATTCAAGTCTGGGGGCCTCAAGAGTGCGATTGTTTACAGATGCTAATCCCTACTAACTATTTAACATTATCTAAAAACATTATTTTCAATACTAAATTATTAATATTAAATATTGATATTGTACAATTTAATTAGACAAGAAGGTTTGTACAATATGAAACAGGGAAGCGGTCGGTCGGTCGGGCTGGTGATATAAAAGTAAGTGAAATATGAATACGTGAATCCGCCAACTTCCTTACCAAGAAATTTTCCGAAAAAAACGAGTAATACATAATATCTACTTTTAGAAAGTACGGACATGAGATTTTATAGAGCATGTATTGATCTCACATTCCATACTTAAGCCAATCTTTGGATCGCGGGTTCTTGAGATGTCGGGCTCAAAATTGGGCCTCTATTGTTCTGTGAGCTACAAAGAGCACCCAAGATTTTTGTGATATACAAATTGACATGCAGACTTGCAGGCTGGATTTCTCAACATTGCATTTCTATTGTTCCATGTCGTTCAAACAACACTCGAAGTTCCACCATATACAAATTGACAGATGGACTCCAGGGCTGGCGGGCTCAAGCTTGCGATTGTTTACGGATGGTGATCCCTATCAACTATCTAACACTACCTAAAAAAATTATTTTCAATACTAAAGTATTAATATCAAATATTGATATTGTACAATTTAATTACATAAAATTATAAAAGGATGTGAAATATATTATTTCAAAGAAAAACCTACGTATTCGGAAACGTGCGTTCCAAATTTTTTGTATAATATGAAACGGGAAAGAGGTCGGTCGGGCTGCTGATATACAAATGGGTGGAAATTTGAACACGTGTATCTGTTAAGTTCCGCACCTAGAAAATTTCCCAAGAAGAGAGTTATACATACCAAATATGTACTTTTATAAAGTATGGGCATGAAATTTTATAGAGCATGTACGCAAATCTCATTCCATACTTAGCCACTTTTTGAATCGCGGGTTCTCGGGTTGGCGGGATCAAAATTGGGCCTCTGTTGTTTCGTTCCCTACAAATAGTACCTAGAGTTCCGTGATATACAAATTGACAAGAGGACTTGTGGACTATTTGAATTTTAAGGGCCTCGTGTTGATGTAATAGCACAATTGGACTTGGGCCAGTTTATATTCATTTCTTACAATATCAAATGGAGAAGTGGTCAGTCAGGATGGTGATATAAAAGTAATTGAAATCTGAAGTNAAAAAATGAGTAATACATACTAAGTATGTAGTCTTATAAGGTATGGACATGAGGTTTTTATAGAGCTTGTATAGATCCTGCATTCCATACTTGGCCACTTTTTGGATCGCGGGTTCTCGGTCTGGCGGGCTCAAAACTGGGCCTCTATTGCTATGTATCCTACAAATAGCACCCAAAGTCCTGCGATATACAAATTGACATGCGAACTTGTGGTCTGGCTCGCTCAACATTGCACTTCTATTGTTCCATGTCTTCCAAACAACATTAAGAGGAAACGAGTAATACATACTAAATATGTACTTCTAAAAACTATGGACATGAGATTTTATAGAGCATGTACAAATCCCTCATTCCATACTTAGCCACTATTTGGATCGCAGGTTCTCGGGCCGGCAGGTTCAAAATTGGCCCGTTGTTGTTCCGTGCCCTACAAATAGCACCCACATTTCCGCGATAAACAAATTGACAAGTGGACTTCCAGGCTATTTGAATTTTAAGGGCCTCGTGTTGATGCGATAACACAATTAGACTTGGGCCAGTTTATATTCGTTTATTACAATATCAAATGGGAAAGCGGTCAGTCAGGCTGGTGATATAAAAGTAAGTGAAATATGAAGTCGTGAATCCGCCAACTTCTGCACCTAGAAGTTTTTTCGAAAAACGAGTAATACATACTAAGTATGTACTCTTATAAAGTATGGACATGAAATTTTTATAGATCATGCACAGATCTCGCATTCCATACTTGGCCACTTTTTGGATCGCAGGTTCTTCGCCTGGTGGGCTGAAAATTGGGCCTCTATTGTTCCGTGCCCTACAAATAGCACCCACAATTCCACAATATACAAATTGAAAAGCAGACCTGCGGGTTGGCTAGCTCAACATTGCACTTGTATTGTTTCGTGTCCAAAAAGAACTCGGAGTTCCACGATATACAAATTGACAGACGGGCTCCAGGGCTGGAGGGTTGAATATTTCCATTGTTTATGGATGGTAATCCCTATCAACTATCTAACATGATCTAAAAACATTATTTTCAATACTAAATTATTAATATTAATATTGATATTGCACAATTTAATCAGACAAGAAAGTTTGTACAATTTGGTCAGGCTAGTTATATAAAAGCAAGTGGAAATCTGAACACATGCATCCACCAACTTCCACACCTAGAAATTTTGCGAGAAACAAGCAATACATAGTAAACATGTACTTTTATAAAGTATGGCCATGATATTTTATAGAGCATGTACGGAGCCTTCATTCCATACTTAGCCACTTTTTGGATAGCGGGTTCTCGGGCTGGCGGGCTCAAAATTGAGCCTCTATTGTTCCGTTTCCTACAAATAGCACCCAGAGTTCTGCAATATACAAATTGATAGGTGGACTTGCGGGCTCTCTGGCTCAACATTGCACTTCTATTGCCTCGTGTCCTCCAAACAACACTCGAAGTTTCGCGACATACAAATTGACAGAAGGACTCCAGGACTGGCGGGCTCAAGATTCCGATTGTTTACAGATGGTCATCCTCTCTAACATTATTTTCAAATACTAAATTATTAATATTAAATATTGATATTGTACAATTGAATTACATAAAATTATCAAAGGATGTTAAGTCGCTTATTTTAAAAAGAATGAAGGAAACAAAAGAATGTTTTTTAAAATTCTATCACTGCAAGCATTACAACTGCACTTCACACAATATATATTTGTTGGTTTCAAATTATCCCAGGAGATTAATTTTACCAAGTTTATTGATTAAGAAAAAATGCTAAAACAACGACCAATTTGAATTTTAAGGGCCTCTTGTTGATATGATCGCACAATTGCACTTCACACAATATATGTTCGTTGATTTAAAATTATTCCAGGAGATTAATTTTACCAAGTTCATCGATTAAGGAAAAATGCAAAAAAAAGCCACATACTACATTTTTGTCACAACGCCATAGAAATTATCAGGCGAATTTGCGGGCTAGCTGGCTAAAAAATTCAATTCTATTGTTTTGTGTCCTCCAAACAATAGTCAGAGTTCCACGATATACAAATTGACAGACAAAGCACACAACCAAGAACCAACTAAACTTCAAACAGGCCGCAAGAAAGTTCCCACAAGGTTCCATAGAGCAGGACACATCGACCTTTGCATCAAACAATTTGATATACAAAGAAAATACGTCGCCGCATTCGTTTTGTCTTGCATCTGGTATATGTTCCCAGTAGAAAATAACCAGGGCCATGGGATATATGGGGTTTGTTGCCATTCTTCCCATTTTTTGGACCGAACAATCTTATGCGCATGCAATCCCAAGTAGCCAAGTCCGACAAACATTCATCTGGATGTTGAAGAAATATTACAGAGACACATGAGGTATTTTTGTTTCCTGCCAAAGTTTGATATATATATTTTTTCCCCTTCTTCAGCCGATATGAAAAATTGCATTGTCCTCATTTAAGGTGAATTTGCTGTGTATTCGAAGGTCCTGCAACATGTAGACACTGCTTGCCTTTTTCTGTAGATACGTTTCATACGACAATTATGCCAACTTAGGAAGCACATTTTGTAACAGAGGCTTCCTAACCATACAATGCATGGTTGTATTGCCCACGGTTCGGATGGAAGCATTGACACAATGTCCATATATATATGGATTTTTTTAGCCGCATCACAGACAATCAATCATATCATCACTTATCAAAGCGGAGGCATAAGCATGAGAGTTGCATTTCACACATAAAGGTTCAAAGGGGGTCGATTACACATTAGCTGCAAGTAAAACACCTTCAACCTGGGAACGCAAGCATATGAATTAATACATTGAACAATATAATACACAAATGCACCCCCCCCCTCCTCTTAAAAAAATAAAAATAAAATAAAAGAGGCCGCAGAAATTTCTTGAAGGTTTTTTGTATAAGAAAAGTGAGGATGATTTTGTGGATGTATACGCACAACAGTTGTAGATCTATCTAGTTTCTTCAGATCTCATACTATATCTGCTTGCAAATCTATTACAAACGTTGCCTAGGTTGTCCGAAAGATCCTTTATCTAACATCGTTTTTCTTCGTTATATTTTTGAAGAGCATAAGTGGAATTTTCCCTTTATGCAATTTCTTTGCGATTGATGAAAACAAATTTGAATACGTATCGAACAATTGCAGCTGCAACATGGAACAATGCAATATCTATGTAACTTACCCGAGATACATGCACATGCAAAAGTAAAGGACAAAACTGAATATGAAAAGAGGTACCATTGCCTTGTCGCTGTCCGACTCTCCATCCTTTATATGGAGAATGTGTTGCGAGCCAATTTTCTCTCCAGTGTGATAGCTGCGCCAATCGTTTCAATTGGATAAATATCAGTGCTCTGTGCAAGCTGGCTGATAGTTGAGTCCGGGACGAAATGATATTCTGAACAAACAACAGAATTTTTTTCCACAATACTTGTTTCGTTGAGCAAAATAATTCGATCACAATCACCATGATAATATACTATTTTGGGAAATATATTAAAATTTGTAATGGATATCCCATTACCCGGAAATATCTTTTCTACATGTTTTTGGACAAGTTGTGGAGGAATAGTAAGTGTCACTGTCATCATGGCCTCCTTGTCTGTCATGTCAGCACACATAATGGATATAGTTTTGTTTTCCTTGTCCAAGTAGGTGCTATAGACGACCATTATGTCCCCGATGAACACTTGTCCAGTTCGGTGGCTGTTCAAGCCCTCCTTTGATAGTACTTTGGATGTTAGAACTCTAGACTTGGTGACAATTTTTGAACAGGAAAACTAAAGTGAATGGTAGTGTGCATTTTTTTTTTTGTATTCTTCTTTCACTGGCATAAATCTACAAGTACACACATAGCTTTGATGAACTATGGAGCTAGAGTTTTGCAACCACACCTCTTAGTCTGCGAAACATGCAACACGTTCGACGTCTCGCTTGTACTTGTTGATACTTCTTGTGAACTACAAACCATGTATTGCAGATGACATCAACATATTCACCATGCCATAGATGAATATATAGCCGAGGATATTTGTTTGGTAAACATAGTAAGAACAGAGCGTATGCTTATTTACCTTTGGCCTTGTCAGTCTGCTGATGTCTGGGATGACTGACTGCTCATGCCCATGTCACTAGTCCAATTTTTTCTGATGCAAGAATGTGCAGATGAACATCAGGACTAAACAAGCATATGCATTGTATACTGTCCATCAAAAACACTAAATAACCGTAAAATTGTATGCATCTGTTTTTTTTAACTGGAAAAATGTTTAACAGTAAACAGGGTGTGAGGGCGGGGCACCACGACCAATATGTATATTGCAGACCCCAGGAAGCCAGGGGAGCAATCTTGAACCTGCCAACCCGACACCCGCAATCGAAAAAGTGGGTAACTATTGAATAAGGTAGAAGCACGACCATATATGTGAAACCGTTAGTCCGCCAACCGACGCATGAAGGCATTTTCAAAAAGAACACTACGAAGATGAATTAGAAAACAAAAGCGATAATAGAAAATGGAAAAAGTAGAAATAGGGAGGGAAGAATGGCCCATTGCTGCCAAGCCATCATTTTCAAATCTAATATTATATGCCCCCACCTGGTTTGTATATTTAATTTACCAGCACATTTGGTATATCTTTTAGAAGATTGTACCACATAACCCTCTGCTGTTGCACAAAACAATTCATCTTCCTGTTCAACCAACCTGTTTTTTCCAAGGTAGCAATGCCGAATATGCAATGGACATGAAGGCAAGTTAGTATGAAGACATACATCTAAAAGAAAGAGAAACATGTCTATTTACCCACCAAAGAGTCCATCGTCCTCTCCATCCATTCTATTTGTTTAAATGCAACAATGCAATGAAAACACAATGGACATGAAGTAGGTTAGTATGCAGGAAGGCATGTAATGAAGATAACTTATAATGAAGACATACATGTAAAATAAAGAGAAACATGGCTATTTACCCGTGAAAGAGCCCATTGTCATCTCCATCCATTTTTTTTGTTTAAATGTAGCAATGCAACGAAAACACAATAGACATGAAGCAGGTTAGTATGCAGGAAGACATGTAATGAAGATAAATTACCATGTAGGAAGGCACACAACATGTACATATAATAAACTAGGTGAACACATGTACAAGCAATAAATGAAATACAAAACAACACAATATGAAATAACAGTAAAAGCATGCACCTTTCTATATCCTCTTCAACCAATGGAGTCAAGACTCTGTTGTTTTCTCCAACTATTTTGTTTGTTTGAATGTGGGAAGGCACAAGATACAATGAACATGAATGGAAGCTGGTATGCACCAGAGAACAAGAAATATGTCGATACAGTAAAAGAGACTCAACGAACAGTCTAAAATATAGGAAGAAACATGAACCTTTGCGCTTCTCCATCCATAGCTGTAAATGTGTAATTTTGTTTTCCCTGCCCAAAATATATTACAAGCCACAAAATATCACGAAATTGCATGGCCATAGCTAAACGATTTCTGGTTTTCCATGGAAAATTATCCAGATATGCTTCCACCGATGGAAATACATGTTCTTTATCCTCTACACAAATTGTTGTTCCCATGATACACGATTTTGGTTTTCCATGGAAAACTACCCAGACATGCTTCTAGACATCGAAATATAATCTTGCAGAATCTTTGTTGTACATATCATATCTCAAGTACAACACAAATTGCATCATGCGCACACTAGTCTGTGTAGAGGACAAAGAACATGTAATGTCATATGGGCACATATGACCATACATGGTTTATAAATGTAGCTTGCATATGCTTTATTCTAACAAAAAAACAACGAATATTGCAATTTCACATGTAATTCTCAAACAATTTTGCATGAAACTATTTTCTTTCATGCCAGCACTGAAGCACTCGCAAAATATTACAACAGAACAAATATCGACCTTGGTAGACAGGGAAAATAACACAACTGCATGTAAACTCATGGGTGCAGGGGATGAACATCGTAAAGCGCCCCAAAAACAATAATAATAAAAAAAAAATAAAAAAATAGGTCCAACCATCGGTGCTGGATCCCAACCCTGCAAGGCTGAATCAAACAAAAGAAAACAACAAGAACCAAACCAACAAGAAAGAACAAACAGGTCGAACTGCACCCCAGGCCCCCAAAGTGTAAACCCGAGCCAAACAAACACAACCAGCAACCCACGAACCAACGAACTAGCAAGAACCACTGAACCAGTAAACAACATATGTATCTCCAATGATTACGAAATTGCAGTCGAAGCACAAAAGGAACCAGAAACATACGACGACCATGCCACTACAAATAAGGAAACATTCTTACTTGCAAACTGCAAACACTGAACAACAAACAAGGAATAGAAAATAAAACTATGGCATGGAAACTTACTCCGAAATGATGAAATGCAGAAGCGCAGGTCAAATCACGAACACAACAACAACAAGTAACAATCGACAAACCAACGAAGAAGAAGCACTCACCGAACCCGTAAACAATGTATGTAGCTTCAACGATGATGAAATTGCATTGCAAATGTAGAATACGGATGAAATATATAATGCCTATTCAACTGGTGGTGGACAACGACACTGTGCAAAATCACTGCAACATTGTATGGAAAATTTTGAGGAAAAATGTACTCCGAGAAGCGTATTTAGATAAACATTTAAGGCTGTTAGGCTGTCTAAGAACCTCGCGGTATGAAAACATTTAAGCTGTCAGGCCTGTTGGAGGATCTCGCGTCATGTAAACATTTAAGCTGTCAGGCCTGTTGAAGCATCTCAAAAAAAATGTCAATACATTTCAATACAAATACATGCGGCAAGGACGTTATAAACTTTGGAATTCTCAATTGCTATAAAGCTTGGATATAAAAAAAATTCAATATTAGGTACAAATAAAAACTTAGGATATATTCGACTATCCAGAGAGAAAATGCTAATACAAACATTGAACTAATGCCAGCATTAATCCACCTTCAAACAATACATAGAAAAAATATATTATTCAACAAAAGTTGTATACGATAAAAGTTTGGATATGTTTCCATAAAAAACATTGGGAATACTTGAAATCAACAATAAGACCTCAATCTCTTATCCAATCATATCAATACATGTATGGGTACCTTTATTATATGTGAAATATATGTTTTAATTCTAAGCTCAAATGGTGCAAATATTTGTGGTCAAAGGGACAAACTAATATGAAGTCAAAGAATTATTATTAAGCTATAGATTTATCTATGCCTATGACAACGACTAATAACTCTTGAATTCACCAGTATACAATGCTTATTCTTGATATGCTTAAATTGATGACTAATGGATTATATATGTTACATTTCTTAGGATTGTGTAAGCATTGCTTGAAAGAATGATTTAGTAGAGTAGTCCATTATTTTTCATTATGATGAATTTATAGTTAAGAATGCTAATACAAACATTCGAACTAATGCTAGCATTAATCCACCTTCAAGCAATACATAGAAAAAATATATTATTCAACAAGATTGTATACGATAAAAAGTTTGGATATGTTGCCATATAAAACATTGGGAATAACGAAATCAACAATAAGACCTCCAATCTCTTATCCAATCATATCAATACATATATGGTACCTTTTATTATATAAAAATATATGTTTTTAATTCCCTAGCTCCAACAATAGGTATTATGCAAATATTTGTGGTCAAAGGACAAACTAATATGTAGTCACCGAATTATTGATCGCTATAGTCCCTCTATGCCTATGACAACGACTAATAACTCTTGAATTCACCAGTATACAATGCTTATTCTTGATATGCTTAAATTGATGACTAATGGATTATATATGTTACATTTCTTAGGATTGTGTAAACATTGCTTAAAAGAATGATTTAGTAGAGTAGTCCATTATTTTTCATTATGATGAATTTATAGTTAAGTATGTTGATAATTTATAGACTTGAATTGCGGTGTATGATTGGATTAATGAGATTTAGATACTTCCTTGTTCCTAAGAATAGTCGCCAGTCCTGAGACCTTAAATGGTCAAAATCAATTGGATGAATCCTTGACTTGAGCATTGCTTATGTGTCTTGGAGGATCTAACCATGCATGGTAGCTTGGACATGTAGTTCTTTTATATTCAATGACATGGTTGATCATTTATTATTATTTGTTTTAGTTGATCGTGTTGTACAGATTTGTGTCACTATTTTATGTGTATGTGTTGGTCATGTGTCACTATCAATTATGACGATGCATTGATTATGTGTCATTATGTATTACGGTGATGCATTGATTTTTTGCCTCTATTCGTTATGTTAATGCATTAATTAGGTGTAATTATTATTATGATGACGTGTCGTTGGTGTTGATATTAATTGTGGCGACGTTTTTAATTTACTAATGCAACGAAAAAAAATATTTACCTTTTGTACATTCATATTCGTTTTCGTAATGGAGGGGATGTTACAATAGGAGATCCATGATTTTACTTTGTTGTTCCCTTAATTTTCAGAGTGATAAAATCGATCCAACCTCCTCCAGCATTGAATCACATCTTTAGTTGGTTGCTTGGCATACATTTGACTAGAAACAACCATAACATGAAATCTCGGAGAATATGCTTTTAAGAAACAACTATAAAGTCCACATCATGCATTTTATAGGAAATTTTCTCATTGTGTGTCACCTAATTGAACTCATTTCGCACAAAACCCATATCACAGAATTCCTTGATTCATCCTCATCAATCCATAATTTACATGTAAATATCACTGCATGGTTGGATTCTTCCAATTTTAATTATTATTATTATTATTATGATGATGATGATGATTAACGTCCACTAAGACCGAATTGGTCTATCAGACCTTAAGAGGGTAAGTGATTACTTGTGATTCTTTAGAATTTTGTTTCTCTGCTCGAAAAACATTAAGAGAAGCTTTCCAAGATCACCATACTTTTGTTGAGTTAAGAGGTTAGGAAGGTTGGTAGTGTGATAAATATTTTGAAAATGAGATCTAATATGGGTATAGGCTAGACAATCTAAGAGAAAGTGATTTTCATCTTCAACCTTCTTACTGTCACAAAGGTGACAGACTCTTTCATCCCATGGCGTTTTAGGGTTTGACCAACGCCCAATTTCATTATGGAGCTCGTGAGAATTTGTTCTTATCTTAGTAATGTTTATTTTTTTTTTACACTTAGCAAAACAAATAGATGATTTTGATCTTCTTAATTAAGATTGATTACATCTTTATAATACCTTAATTTTCTTTTTCCCTCTAACTTTTTATAATACATTACTTACACAAATTTAATTAATATCTTATACATCTTTAAAAATAAAAATATTAACAACAAAATCCATCAAACTCTCTGCCATATATCATATCATATATGTTTTGCTTCAATTAAAAAAACAAAACACTAAAATGTTTAACTTTTAGTCATAATTTTCCAAACTCTCACTGAGGTGGCTTTTTCTTTTCCAAACTCTTCCTAATAAAACCTTTTATCTTATTATTATTTAATCAGTGAATAGGATTTTTTATTTTATTATTATTTAATCATTATTTAATAGGATTTTTTATTTTATTATTATTTAATCATTATTTAATGCATATTAAATTAAAAATATATACATATAAAGGCAATGCCTCGTCAATACTTGTGACTTTTGTTGTAAAGATAAGCATTGAAGTGAGAATGCAATTATAATCATTTCGTTATGAAATGGCTTAAGATATGCACTCAATCCTATGATGTTTGGGAATGTACATAATTTTTTATGAATATAAAATAACATTGAAATTAAAAATAAATAAATAATTTAGTTGAAAAGTTAAATAGAATGTGAATATATGATTGAAAACATATGGAATCCAAATACGATTCTCCAAATCAACAATGCTAATACTAATTTTTATAAATACGATTCTCCAAATCAACAATACTAATTGTTATAAATGTGGTGAAAAGAGATATCATTGAATTGTGCTTATACTAATTGTTATAAATGTGGTGAAAAGAGATATCATTGAATTGTGGTTTATTCTAAAGGATTTTAATATATTTTTTTATTTTAATATAATTTTTTAATATTTAAAAAAAAAAAATTTGTATTTTTTGTTTTAGAAAAATTGAAAGTATATTTTTAACACTTTAGGTGTTAAGTGTATTTGGATAGTATTAGAAAATATTATTTTCAATATTTTTTTATTGATATATTATAGACAATTTCTCGAGAACCACTTATAATCTATTACATACTAAATCATAATAGTTAAGATAAAAGATTTTCCATGAAATAACCTGGACTCAACTTGCTCATTTCAGCTACATAGGCGGGTTCCAGGCATTACGGGCCACAAGCCTCAACCTCTAACTGAAGCCATGCGCCATAACCAATGGTCAATATACCTTCGCATGCAAAACGATGAGACCTCACACACCAAGAGCCAAAACACCAAACATCCGCGAAGATGAAAGGGAGAAAACCCCAAGCACTTCCATCACTCGAACCCCACACTGAAGGTGAACGAGGAAATGATGAAGGGTAGCCAGGAATCTTGTGGACAATGATTTGAGTGTAGGGTGAGATATAAAAGAAAAACCACTAGCTCTAGGAGTCCGACGACAACAAAAATGCATCAAACTCTTTCCACTGGACTGCATTGAGGAGATTCACGCTCCTTGATAGTTTCTCTTGCCTACTCCAGAGAAATGTGTAGCAACAATGGCTAAGGAAACCCTATCCCTTTGCATCTCTAAGCATTTAATATGATTAACAAAGAGTAAAACTAAACTAGTATAGAGAACACAAACCATGAAACCAAGACCAAAATAAATGAGAGCAATGAAGAAAATGAAAAAAACCGTTAAATAAAAAAAAAAATTGTTAGAATTCTTTATTAATAAAAAAATTTCAATAAACTTTTACATACATTCATTCATAATAAAGATAACATATTATATATATCCCCTCACACACATATATAATATGAACTAATTATCTTTCAACGATTACCAACTTTATAAAACATACTATTTCTTAAAAACATAACCTAATTAGAAGCATAAAATAAAATACATATAAAGTCCTAAAAGAACTTTGCATAATTCAATACATCCAAAACACAGGTGCAATCATTATTAACTAAAGAAAAAAGACATTAAAACTTTTTAACCCAAAAACTTATATTGTAACTGAACTTATGTAATGCATTTTTTCAGTTATATTAGAAACTATTCACAAGTGTCTTTGAGTCTAAGCATTAAATTATATTAAGGTAAGTGGCAAATTGCAATGTCCATATGCATCATGTAAATGTAAAGCATTGTGGAGTATAATTTTTCTTTGAAATTACTGTGTGGAAGAATTTCAATTCAATACAAATTCTCCAATAAGAGGGTTACTCCCAATTATAAATAATAATAATTTTGATCAAATAAATGTTCTTGTATGTAAATATTTCATGAATATTATAAATTATAAGTTATAAATAATTGTATGATTAAGACAATTAATCTTTTTTCATCTTACATCATGATCTTTTTTAGGTTAATAAAAATAATAATAATAAGTATTGAGAAATCAAATAATGCAAACCCCCAAAAATATCAAAATCTATATATATCAAAGTTGTGCCCCATTTTCCATATAAATTCATCATGTATTGGACCCATCATCTTTATACATTGTATTAGTTATAAAAAAATCAAATGTATTGTTACTAAATTTTGGCATCTAAATGAGTCTAATCTACCACAATAATATACATAAAAGGGTAGAAATCTATTGTCCATCTATCTAGAAATATAGATACATATGACAAAAGGAAGCCAACATATTCCTTTATTCTAGTTGTTAAAATATTTTTCTTCTTCAATGTATGCATTGACATCAATATTACTTGTAATAACAAAAGAAGGGAATTTTGCAGGCTCAACTACTTGTTAGCGAGTAGTGTTGCAATATAGTGGTATATTGCACTATCCATCTATTTAAAAAGAAAATGCAGATACATTGCATATGCAAAAGGTTTACTTTGCAAAATCTGTATTGACATAAATTCCATATATAGTAGAAAGTGGTCTATAAAATATAATAATGGAAAAGATATGGGGATTTTTCCTCAAGATAAAAACAACATAATCTATAAGAAAAATTCATTAAAATGCTTATTATATTGCAACTCAACTTATGTAATGCATTTTGCTAGTTATATTAGAAATTATTCACAAGTGTCTTTGAGTCTAAGCATTTAATTATATTAAGGAAAGTGGCAAATTGCAATATCCATACGCATCATGTAAATGTAATAAAGCATTGTCAAGTATAATTTTTCTTTGAAATTACTGTGTGGAAGAATTTCAATTCAATAGAAATTCTCCAACAAGAGGTACTCTCAATCATAAATAATGACAATTTTGATCAAATAAATGGTCATGCATGTAAATATTTCACAAATATTATAAATTATAAGTTATAAATAATTTTATGATTAAGATAATTAATCTTTTTTCATCTTGCATCGATCAAATAAATGTTTATGCATGTAAATATTTCACAAATATTATAAATTATAAGTTATAAATAATTTTATGATTAAGATAATTAATCTTTTTTCATCTTGCATCATGATCTTTTTTAGGTTAATAAAAAAATAATAATAAGCATTGAGAAATCAAATAATGCAAACCCCCAAAAATATCAAAATCTACATATATCAAAGTTGTGTCCCATTTTCCATATAAATTCATCCATGTGTTGGACCCATCATCCTTATACATTGTATTAGTTATAAAAAAATCAAATGTATTGTTACTAAATTTTGGCATCTAAATTTCTATAATCTACCACAATAATAGACATAAAAGGATAGAAATCTATTGTCCATCTATCTAGAAATATAGATACATATGACAAAAGGAAGCTAACATATTCCTTTATTCTAGTTGTCAAAATATTTTTCTTCTTCAATGTATGCATTGGCATCAATATTACTTGTATTAACAAAAGAAGGGAATTTTGCAGGCTCAACTACTTGTTAGCTAGTAGTGTTGCAATATAGTGGTATATTGCACTATCCATCTATTTAAAAAGAAAATGCAGATACATTGCATATGCAAAAGGATTACTTTGCAAAATGTGTATTGACATAAATTCCATACACAATAGAAAGTGGTCTATAAAATATAATAATGCACAAGATATGGGGATTTTTCCACAACATAATCTATAACAAAAATTCATTAAAATGCTTATTATATTGCAACTCAACTTATGTAATGCATTTTGAGAGTTATATTAGAAACTATTCACAAGTGTCTTTGAGTCTAAGCATTAAATTATATTAAGGTAAGTGACAAATTGCAATGTCCATATGCATCATGTAAATGTAAAGCATTGTGGAGTATAATTTTTCGGAAGAATTTCAATTCAATACAAATTCTCCAACAAGAAGGTACTCCTAATCATAAATAATGATAATTTTGATCAAATAAATGTTCTTGCATGTAAATATTTTACGAATATTATAAATTATAAGTTATAAATAATTGTATGATTAAGGCAATTAATCTTTTTTCATCTTGCATCATGATTTTTTTAGGTTAATAAGAAATAATAATAATAAACATTGAGAAATAAAATAATGCAAACCCCAAAAAATATCAAAATCTACATATATCAAAGTTGTGTCCCATTTTCCATATAAATTCATCCATGTGTTAGACCCATCATCCTTATACATTGTATTAGTTATAAAAGTTATAAAAAAATCAAATGTATTGTTACTAAATTTTGGCATCTAAATGGGTGTAATCTACCACAATAATAGACATAAAAGGGTAGAAATCTATTTCCCATCTATCTAGAAGTATAGATACATATGACAAAAGGAAGGCAACATATTCCTTTATTCTAGTTGTCAAAATATTTTTCTTCTTCAATGTATGCATTGGCATCAATATTACTTGTATTAATAAAAGATGAGAATTTTGTAGGCTCAACTACTTGTTAGCCAGTAGTGTTGCAATATAGTGTCATATTGCACTATCCATCTATTTAAAAGGAAAATGCAGATACATTGCATATGCAAAAGGTTTACTTTGCAAAATGTGTATTGACATAAATTCCATACATAGTAGAAAGTGGTCTATAAAATATAATAATGGAAAATTTATGGGGATTTTTCCTCAAGACAAAAACAACATGAACTATAAGCAAAATTCATTAAAATGATTATTATATTGCAACTCAACTTATGCAATGCATTTTTCCAGTTATATTAGAAACTATTCACAAGTGTCTTTGATTCTAAGCATTAAATTATATTAAGGTAAGTGGCAAATTTCAATGTCCATATGCATCATGTAAATGTAAAGCATTGTGGAGTATAATTTTTCTTTGAAATTACTGTGCGGAAGATTTTCAATTCAATACAAATTCTCCAACAAGAGGGTACTCCCCATCATAAATAATGATAATTTTGATCAAATAAATGTTCTTGCATGTAAATGTTTCACGGATATTATAAATTATAAGTTATAAATAATTATATGATTAAGACAATTAATCTTTTTTCATCTTGCATCATGATCTTTTTTAGGTTAATAAAAAAAAATAATAAGTATTGAGAAATCAAATAATGCAAACCCCAAAAAATATCAAAATCTTCATATATCAAAGTTGTGCCCCATTTTCCATATAAATTCATCCATGTGTTGGACCCATCATCCTTATACATTGTATTAGTTATAAAAGTTATAAAAAAATCAAATGTATTGTTACTAAATTTTGGCATCTAAATGAGTGTAATCTACCACAATAATAGACAAAAGGGTAGAAATCTATTGTCCATCTATCTAGAAATATAGATACACATGACAAAAGGAAACCAACACATTCTTTTATTCTAGTTGTCAAAATATTTTTCTTCTTCAATGTATGCATTGACATCAATATTACTTGTATTAACAAAAGAAGGGAATTTTGCGGGCTCAACTACTTGTTAGTCAATAGTGTTGCAATATAGTGGTATATTGCACTATCCATCTATTTAAAAAGAAAATGCACATATTACTTGTATTAACAAAAGAAGGGAATTTTGCGGGCTCAACTACTTGTTAGCCAATAATGTTGCAATATAGTGGTATACTGCACTATCCATCTATATAAAAAGAAAATGCAGATACATTGCATATGCAAAAGGTTTACTTTTCAAAATGTGTATTGACATAAATTCCATACATAGTAGAAAGTGGTCTATAAAATATAATAATGGAAAAGATATGGGAATTTTTCCTCAAGACAAAAACAACATAATCTATAAGAAAAATTCATTAAAATGCTTATTATAATGCTTATTATATTGCAACTCAACTTATGTAATGCATTTTTCCAGTTATATTAGAAACTATTCACAAGTGTATTTGAGTCTAAGCATTAAATTATATTAAGGTAAGTGGCAAATTGCAATGTCCATATGCATCATGTAAATGTAAAGCATTGTGGAGTATAATTTTTCTTTGAAATTACTGTGTGGAAGAATTTCAATTCAATACAAATTCTCCAAGGGTACTCCCAATCATAAATAATGATAATTTTGATCAAATAAATATTCTTGCATGTAAATATTTCATGAATATTATAAATTATAAGTTATAAATAATTGTATAATTAAAACAATTAATCTTTTTTCATCTTGCATTATGATCTTTTTTAGGTTAATAAAAAATAAAATAATAAGCATTGAGAAATCAAATAATGCAAACCCCCCAAAATATCAAAATCTACATATATCAAAGTTGTGCCCCATTTTCCATATAAATTCATCCATGTGTTGGAACCATCATCCTTATACATTGTATTAGTTATACAAGTTATAAAAAAATCAAATGCATTGTTACTAAATTTTGGCATCTAAATGAGTGTAATCTACCACGATAATAGACATAAAAGGGTAGAAATCTATTTTCCATCTATCTAGAAATATAGATACATATGACAAAAGGAAGCCAACACATTCCTTTATTCTAATTGTCAGAATATTTTTCTTCTTCAATGTATGCATTGGCATCAATATTACTTGTATTAACAAAAGAAGATACATTGCATATGCAAAAGGTTTACTTTGCAAAATGTGTGTTGACATAAATTCCATACATAGTATAAAGTGGTCTATAAAATATAATAATGGAAAAGATATGGGGATTTTTCCTCAAGACAAAAACAACATAATCTATAAGAAAAATTCATTAAAATGCTTACATTGCTAATAGAACAAGTGTCACTGCAGTGGTGAGGTCCCTTTCATTGATGACAACTGATGATGGAAGTAGTAGAATGCGATATTAAACAAATGAGTTTGTAAAACACTGATAAGGATTCCCTACTGAATCCAATCATGAGCACTGAACACCATTATTTGAGGAGTTTTTATGGTTGAAGTCCACCAAAAGGTCACCATAGATAGTAGGGGCTAGGGCAGAGATAAAAGTTAGAGTACCACCACATCGGTGGCAGAGCCCATTCAAGGTTGAGTTGCAAGTCTAGTTTAAGGGATATCCCTCATATGCAGAGGCACTACCAGCACCAGAGAAAGTAGAGGTAGGTACAGTCACATTTGTGAGCGTTCACCTCCCTTACCCTTCCTAGCTCTGCTAGGGTTTGGATTCGTGGTGCTTAACTCAAAAGCTCTGGATGCAGGAAAAAAAGAATAATCAACAAGAGCTTCTCTCCTTAATGTGCTTTATGTCCAACATCTAAGAAAACCAAAATAAAAAAAATGCCTGCTATTTTTAGCTATCCCATAGAAGACATATAACTATAAATACATATTCTTATACCAACCTTAATAAACTTCTTTAAAATAGGAATAACAAAGGTAGGACACTCGCTCCAATTCTAGTTATTGAAAACAACATTACTCTATATATGAAAATTCCATTTGTTAGATTGTAAGTTATTAAGTTATCACATGGAGAGAAAACAAAAGAAATCAGAATCTGAAATTATTAATGTTTAATATTTAAGTTATTTTATAATATATTTTTAATATTATTGTAATTATAGATTTTTGAAATTTAGTATATTATTTATATATATTTTTAATTATTATTATGCTTAATTTTTTTTTTAAGGTTATTGATATTGTAGATACACAATGTTACTCTATATGCAATTTCTCAATACAATTAGCAACAAGAAATATGAAGAGCCGGAGTTGTAAATATCTATTATTAACTGAACAAAGTCCACAGATAAGCCATTAGGAGGTTGAACCAAGGACCTATGGAAGTCGGGGTAGCAGTCGAAACGATAAGGTGTAATTTATATATTCAGGAAATTCATGTTCCCTCGAAGTGGGCCTTGTATATAGTAGGGATCCCAATGTTGGGTTTCAATTATATGTTTAATTATACAATAGAGGAAAAGCTCATGAAACCACCTTTTCTAGAAAATACGCCATTCATGCTACTTAATTAAACAATTGTTAATAATAAGATAAACTCACAGGATGCCTAGAAGAGTAGGTAGGATTTAGACAATTTCCCCTGCGCTAGTGCCAAAAACGCTAGTGCCAAAAATCCCTCGGATTGATCCTGACACTTTCAATGTGTCGATATTCACATTCATTACCTTGTAGAAAGACATAAAAGCTCTTAGTGCATTTCACAATGTTTATGAGAAAATGTAACATAAAGCTAACTCAATTAACAAGTTAGAACATAGATACCAAACAATGAAATGTTGTATAAGCATGCAATAGTTACTACCACTGAGATTTTACAACATCATGCGAACAAATTAGTTCTTAAAGATAAATGATTTGAAGCATCCAGTTTAAATCCTGCAAATTCACTAATTTCAAATTTGCAAATAATTCCATTTCATTTTTCCTACCTCTGTAACATAGCAATGACTAACCCAATAGTCACAAAATAACAACTCAAAGCCAACCAAGTGAAATTCAAAGACAATAACAAGAAAATAAATCCCATTGAAACCACAATCAAACAACTTTTGAAGAAATTTTAGACACTTACCACTCATGAGATGCATCAAAAGAGTTTATGGGACCTAGGTAATGAAGATTACAGTCTATGGGACCTAGCCCCTATCTTTTGGATGATTAAACAATAGATGTAATTGGTCAGCACTTATCGACAATTCCATCCAAGCAAGTAGTCAATGCTCAATCCTAATTTATATTTTCTAAGCACAATAAATAACTCCACGAGGATAACATGATCCTTATTTGGAATAGACAACTGGTTGCTCACTCAAAATACTGGTGCCGATAACCAAGACTGGTGCCGATAATCATAACCCTATATGGATAAAACTGATGACTAGAAGTTATGTTGGCTCTAGACATTGACTACAGTTTTTTAAACTTTGCCATCAATCATTGTAGTCTAGTTTAGACTAAATAGACACTGGAACTTCCATCATCCAAAAGATGGAGTCTTACCCAAGGTATCCAAAAAAGTTGATGTCAATCACAACTGGTTAAAAAACAATTTCCATTATCATAACATAGAAATTACAACCATAATATGCACAAATGGAAACACAAGATACATCTCCCAAATACCAACGAAATCCAACTAAGGTCTAACCCAAAATTCTTAATTCTGAACACTTAATACATCACAAAAGTGGTTTGACTATTACAAAAAGTTGCATGATTCATGCAAAAGGTGTGCAATCAGAGTTTAGTATGTTTCCCTTGTGAGGATCCTCTCAGTACTAGTCCATTTGATAGAAGAATTATATTGTAGTACAAAGGTCTTTCGAGGTGCATTCTAAATAGCCTGGTTCAGGTTCCAACTCTTTGCAAAAGGGGCATGCACACTTGTAAAACCACAGACGAAGCAGAGAAAGATGATATATATAAAAATAGGCAATGGGCTAGTACTGTCTGCTGGTGGAATGGATGCAAAAATTTATTTCTCTAATTCTACACCAGGAAGTCAATTTATTTTTAATGAAAGACACTTGCAAAATTTCCAAAAAATTATACTTCAGAATAATTTAATCTTCTCCTTCCATCCGCTTTAGTTTCTGCATATCTGTCAATCAATTTTATGTGAGTTTATGGTCGTTTTCTCTTTCTATTTTGCACTGTTGTCATTTATCATATTTTCAATATATAATGAATAATGCATCACTTGATTAACACTGAAACCTAGAAGTTGTTTACTAATCCTAGAAAAAATTCATATCGCGGGCATTTGGGGAAGGCCTAGGAGCTTGCATGTGCCATCACTTTGCATTGAGGGGAGCTAATATTGAGTTTACTTATGTAAATGGGCAGGAAGACAAGGAAATTGTGATATGCTCATAACTTACACACATGGGCAGGAAGACAAGGGCATTGTGATATGCTCATAGTAACTAAAACATAAGTAACACAAGTGAAATTTAAATGGTAAGATAAATTCAGTTTTTTGGTATAGATTAATGAGATACCACATTTGAATGACTTACAGTTGCATAGAAGAAGTATTTTTTCGACCACATTTGAGTGACTTACAGTTGCATAGCAGAAGTATTTTTTCGTTGCCATAGGTCTCTCGTCCTTTGCTTCAGTATGGCTCTTCTCCTCTATATGAGAGATTAGAAAAATGGCTCTTCCCCTCTAGCTCATAGATTATAAAAATTGATCATGAGTCTTATCTTCTAGCTCAACTATTAGAAAAAATGATCATGAGTAATATTGAGGCCGAGTATTGTTCAGGACGTCTTGTGAATATTGTGAAGTAAATATACAACATTAAGAAGATAGGCGATGATGTGAAGCCTTGAAGATTGTGGGTATAGAGTTATTTATGGGTATCCAGTTACTTAAAGCCTTTGATGGTGTTATTTAAATCTTTATTTAAAGCCTTGGTGACAACACTCAAGCAAATATAGGCGATGATGTGAATCCTTGAAGGATGTGGTTATAGAGTTATTTAAAGTCTTTGATAGTGTTATTTAAATATTTGATAGAGTTATTTAAAGTCTTATGGATTTGTTTTAATGACCAACTAAATTTTATAGAATTCCACAGCTGGTACTGCAGTAACCCTTCGAATGTCACATCCAATAGGATTCTAAAGAAATAGAATTTCATAAAATATTTAATAAAGAAAATTGCCAACCATACTAAAGACTTCGAATGTCACATCCAATAGGATTCTAAAGAAATAGAATTTCATAAAATATTTAATAAAGAAAATTGCCAACCATACTAAAGAGTTAGGATATAAGGCAATGTATGAAAAGTCAAACATCAACTAATATGAAGTCAATAATAGAACGATTGCTATAATCCCTCCATGCATTCGACAAGGACTAATAATTAAATGCATAATGTTGAAGTCTTGTGAATTTGCACAGTAAGAAGTGATCTTTAAAATATAGTGACCAAAGAAGTGTCATGATTCTATAAATATAATATCCTACCAAAGAGAAGAAATAACATTGTTTGTAGAGTAGTTCCATATTCATTAGAGTGTAAGAAATGCAAAAATCTTAACAATATTGTCCATTTACAGTTTAAAGGAGTTGTGGACAAGAAATTGTTGAATTTCAACCACTATGTAGCCAATGTTTTTTTGGTATTGCTCAAAAGAGATTTATGTTAAATTTGGGATGATTTGTTGTGGTAGCGACTTATTTAGTATGTGATTATCCGTTGTATTATCTTGGTATAATGTTCACTTCAAGATATGATCATAAAAGTACATATTGATTGTTTGGTAATTGGTACAATGAGCTAGTTTATCTAATAGAAGAAAAGACATTAGGAGTAGATAATATGCATGTAGAAATAATTTCCATTAGTGATAAGTGTCTTGAAAAATGTATCAACTACATGTGGACTTTGAATTACAACACAGGTGGAAGTCGATGTTGTGAGAAAACATTTTTAGTTGAATGTAGCGAAAATTTTAGGGGCTAAATTTTGCCCATGGGATATTTTTCCATGTTTTTTTTCAAAAAATGATTTTCTAATTTCCATTTTTTCTAAAAATGATTAGCACAAGTTCTATAGGATAAAATTATTTTACCTTAAAAATCGCCAATTTTTTTATAGAAACTGTATAAAATCCTTAAAAATTTGAATATTTTTACAAAAATATCGCCAAACATTTTATAGTTTTCATATTAAGGATTAGTAATATTCTCCAAGGTTTCTACACTTTAAGATAAATTTCCATCCTTAAAATTACCCTTGCTTGAATGAAGTCATTGGAAAAATACTGCAATTTTTATTGTCATTTTGTCATTTCGAAATTGAATGAAAGTGCATTGTCTGATGCATAGGATAGAACTCCCCTCTGGGCCATTTTTCATAACATTCTTGAATAAGAACATTGGAGCATTTTTGCATGCTAATTGTTCTTGTATTAAGAGTAAAAGACTTTAAACGAGGGTTTAATTGTAGATAAAAGACATAACAACAATTTTCTTTATTTAGATTGAAAAATGGCATACATGATATCATCTAATAGATAAAGAGAGAACATGCATAAATAAGAGAAATAGCAAGGGCCATTTAGAACATAGGATACTTACTATTTCTTTGCTTTCTTTTGATTGCCCGTATTTTAGGCACGTGTGCGCACACACACATGTGGGTATGTATTCCATGTAAAATGTCCTTGGGGAAACTCTCCAGATACTTCCTCACATTTAATGAATGTCGCTTTAGGTAAATGTCGCCAGAGTACAACATGTACTCCTAACCCAGAGGGACTCTACCAGACTTGAACCCATGGCCTCTTGTTTATGTTTAGATTGGTCAAGATCCAAACAAAATCCTCACGAGT
>SNQJ01S0047493.1:89750-121517 GCA_010110895.2 Picea sitchensis | reverse complement strand
CTGACAAGGAAGAACCAACTCCCTCTATAGGCACCAACCTTGCACCACCCAACCACCCTTACTTCATAAGAACCAGCAGTTCTTCTTCTTGGACTCTGCTTCTATTTTGATCTTCTTATCTGAACTGCAAAGATGACTTCTACTCACCTCTCTTTCTTGATTACATATTATTCAAACAGTGTGAGAGTGACACAAATGTATCCCTTTATTTTGACCATCGTACCTCTTCGATTAATTAATCTTAAATTACTGTTTATTTATTTTCCCATGAAGGTTTTTCATAAATTGATCACAGTCATGGATCAATTTCATTCTTTTAATTTGATCTGAATCTCTATTATTATCGTCGA
Source organism: Picea sitchensis (assembly GCA_010110895.2). Lineage (NCBI taxonomy): Eukaryota > Viridiplantae > Streptophyta > Pinopsida > Pinales > Pinaceae > Picea > Picea sitchensis. Next base: position 121,167 of record SNQJ01S0047493.1, on the reverse strand, counting down.
ACCAGAGTTCTGCATAGGTGCTTCCTTCAAGTCATTTCTATGTGATCGCAGGCGTAGAACCATGGGCTAATCAACTTTAGCAACTTATTATTGTTTGCCCGTATATCTCTTATTCCATATGACCAATGGCGGTAACCAGATGTTAATCCAAACAAGTGCTTGAGTTCTTTATCAAATCAACGATCATGATTCAATCTTCTGATGAGATGGACGGTTGATGGGACATCTCCCTTCAGAACTTTTGGATTTGAAACCTTTCAAAAATTCTTAATCAAATCTCCTGAACAGATAGGGTGGTTTACATATGTTTCGCTAAAACGTATCAATCGTCAGAGTTTATTCTTTACAAGGATTAATCTGATGGCTAGGACTTAATCAAGCGTTGAGTTGGATGGCCACCATTTACTTCGAGTATTCAAACTTCGAAGATTTTGAATCTCAACACCTTCTTTCCTCCAGAGTGATCACCTGCTATGGTAAGCCATAATACGATGGAGATCGCTTGTTCTCGGTTAACATTTCAACTTACACTATAGTAGATCGATGGTCAAGAATACACCTGACATCAGATCGACGATCGAGTTCTCCTTCGGGTCTCTGGACTTCAGAGATTTCAAATCTCAATCTTTCACTATAATATGATCGACGGTTGAGAATGCTCCGAAGTGATCTTTCAAATCGGACGACTCATATCCTTGTTGACGTGGCATCCCATATGCACTTTGCTGACGTGGTCTTCTGAATATTGATGACGTAGGCTCTCAATATGAGTGTTACATGTCTTAACCTCGTGGCTTCAAAACTTCGGCCTTCAGTTGATTTTACATTTTCTCAACTTCATTTCGCCGAAGTGGTCAACGCTGAAGTTGACCATTATCCTGATCCGACAATTATCATGTATTGTCTAGATCTAAAGGTCCTTATTCATTTTAGCCTTCGGGACTTCGGGTAATTTGACTTCTCCAGTTCCCAATTCTTCCGAAGTGAGATTCCCCAAAGTGTAACCTCCTCAGAATGCTTAACCCGAACTGAATGTTGTCCATTGATCATGGTTTTAGATCAACAGCTCGATCTATTTGTGATGCAACTCTTCTAGGTTATCCTATCCTTCCACTCAAAATTGATTCGACGGTTGACGAGATTTCACATATTCAAGAACTCGGCCTTTCTGCTTATCCTTTTCTTCCATTTACTTTTAATCCGACGACTGACGATGTTTCGGATTTGATCCGATGGGTGAAGGGTATTCGGATAATCGAAATCATTTTGCCCCGCTTATCCTCTCCTTCCACTAAAAACTGATCCAACGGTCATGAAGATACTTGAAACAGATCAATGGTCGACAATGATTTCAGAATCATAACTTGCGAGTGATTTGACTTGACACCAAAACTCCGCAATTTGTCCCTTCCATTGATCTGGCGATTTGCGCATCAATGGTCTTGATTAGATCTGGGTTTCATCGCACCATACCTACTTAGTTTCAACGCGCCATATATTATGAGCTTTGATCTTTACGTTTGCTAACCCTCCTGAGATTTTATCATTGTTGATCCTATCGTGATCAACAATAATCACAAATTTCTTCAGCCTTAAGGTGATGTTCTTCTGTTGATTCTTAGTATATTTTTCTTTCTGAGATTAACCTTGCTTCTCTGCTTACTATGACTGTTGACATCAATGACAACACATGCTGACAATATGTCCAATAATTTGGCCACCTCCATCTGATGTCCTTGCAATCTCTCACGGAAATTCAAACATCCAACTCTCTAGAATGTTTCTCTAAAGTTTGGATCTGATTCTAACACTTGCAAACCCTGGGGTTCAAGTCTAACTATATCACCCCCTTTGTTACTCTTCTTCTTATGCTTGCTAGGTTGCATCATTGTTGATGGAGATAAAAAATTAATGGCAATCTTAAGCAATTGAACAAAACTTTGGTAGCGCCCAAATTTTGGCAGTGAACAGTGTGGTAGCATATAGAGCTTTGGTAACCAAATTTTGTAGCGTTTTGTTTGAGAATTACAAAACATATAAAATAGAAATAAAACTCTTATGACTCATTATGAATTACAAACACATGACTCTTAACACGAAGATGACATTGACTCCAATGCTCAAACAAATGATTACAATCCATTTTGGGGAAAAGGCATTTTGGGAGCGATTTGACAAATGCAGTACAATGCTGTGAAAAATCAGAACTTTTGCAGTGAGGTTATGATGACACATTTAGTGGCACAAACTTATTTGAAAGTGTAGGAGACCCTATGTACATGACATGAAGTGACTTTCATACCTTTGAAAACCTAATCTTAAGATATTTATTCAACTCAAGAAATAAAAACTAAATACAAGACTAAACTCACTCATGACCTTCCAATAATGTGCAAAATCTTTTAAGAAGGACTCAATGAACCCTACTAACACTAAGACTTGACACAGACTTAACAAGAACCAAGAACAAAAACAAGTTTTCTTCTTATATAGACATGAATTATTTGGGAAATGTCTTAAAAAGGAAACTAAACTAAAATCAAAATAAAACAAGGTGTAAATGACCCCATTACATTTCATGTGCTAACACTACCTCCCTACGTTTATGAGAAATGCATTGATTTGGATGAGGAACTAAGGAACATGAATGATCATAAGTATTGTTGGAAGGCATCTTAACCCCTTGTAATAGTCATCGTGCTTTAATATATAAGTAAATATAGGAATATAAATATGTAAGTACAATAATGTAATATAAAGGATCTTAAGGGATGATTAGTTGGAGTGGGTACAATGGCTCCAACCATATCTCATATGTATTTATACTCATGAATAAGGAACAAATGGTGGATTGGTTTACCTTCCCAATTACTCTCTTCATTTGTGAGTATATGTGTAGTGCTTCAATGTAGGCTCTCTGTGAATGTCGTTGTAATCCAGAAGATTACAACATTGGCGTTGTTTCCTCCTCCATCCAGTGGGGTGACAATAGCAACGGACGGGAGTGCTCGGAACCTAATGGAGATATAAGAGGATCAATCGTTGCTTGTGGAAAATATGTAGAGATAAGAGGAAATTCTCGTGAATCTGGAGGAAACAGAGAGATAAGAAGAAGTTGATTGTTGCTCGTGAATGCTGATTAAAGATGCTTTCTGAATGCATTAAATGTTTCTTCTTGAAAGTCCATTGTTTGTGGTAGTGATCAGACCTGCAAAACAAGAAAGAGATCATACGAAATTATTTGGTATTTAAAAATGCGTGAGAAAATTTATTGAAAGATGTGATGATGGAATGATGATGCTGTGTAAATCGTGGATTTTCTCATGTACGTTGCTTGGTGCTTGAAGTTTGCTCGGGGATGCTTCTCAATGAAGACGAAATATTACAATCAAATTTTTATGATATATGCGCACATTCTAGAGATGTTTCTCACGCCCAAGTGAACCGAAATATTCTGCGTTTTGGCTGTGAAATCTACACAATGAAGGAATTCAGAATGATCGGGTGAGAGTCGACCCGACCAATGCTATGATGGAAAAGTCGTTGAGTACTGAAAATCGATCAGAGTTGTACGTGCGTTGTTGGATGTTGCCATTGTGAAGACGATGTTGCACAAGATAAATAAAAATTATCAACTCTGGTCGACTTAGCGGTGAACGTTTTCAAAATACAAAAAAAAATAAAGAACCCATGCACGACTTGGAAGAAAAATTGAAATCCATGCAAGGGGAATTGACTGCAAAACAAATAGATCGCGGGTCCACATGTAGAAATAATTGACCGACTCAAGTCTTGGTCAATGATGTGAATGCTTGACTTTGTCGAAACGCAGATTGAAGATCGACCAAGAATGGAGCCAACTAAATGAAGTCAAACATTGACTTGGGGAAAACATTATGTTGTCAATTGTGCCAATTAAACCACATTATCTCCATGGAGTCATGGCATATGTAAAATATGAGTCAGGGAAGGAAGGATATCCCCTCCGCCATTGTAATGTAAGTCGGGTTCTACCCGATGAGATTGGTGCCTCGTCGAAATTAGTTGATTTTTAGTCGACGGAATGAGCCGTAAGTAAATCATAGTTATTAATACATCAGAGCAACAGGAAAACAATACTGACGAGCAGCAGAGCAGTGAGCACAAACTAGTTGATAGAGCATTCATGATGAGCAGCGGTCGAAGGTATTCAAGAGAGATACTTTGTACACACACGGAGCGTTCAAGAAAAGATGATGACAAGAACATCGAAGTGATAGATCCTCTGAGTACAAGAGATGTGGCATAGTTTTTTTTGGTCGTGACAACAAAAGAATGGTATGAGTGGTTGATGGCACAAACCCTCATCGATCCAGATGTGGCATAGGTTTTTTTGGTCGTGATAACAAAAGAATGGTATGAATGGTTGATGGCACAAACCCTTATTGATCCCCTATAACTAATCCTTTGAGATCAATAGCCTACCAAAGCGCGTGAGAAGTCTAGGTTTGAATTGAGTGACCCACTTGGAAATAATAGCAGTAGGGGTAGCTCTTGATGAGGAACGTAGAACATGGAGATCGAGGAGATGGGACATGTAATATATAGTCACTCAGATTCTATAGTAGAGACTAATCACAGTAAACCTTGTATACGTCTATCACCCTATCTAGCTGGTGGTTGTTGCGAATGAGTTATTTATGCATACCGGTATGCATGGGTGGTACACAATGAGGATATTTATGTAGCAGCAAAGACCCAGAACACTAGTGCATGCTTGCTTGGGACAAGCAAGGAATTGAGTGTGGGGAAGATGTTGGGAGACCTCTTAGGCCCTTGTAATAGTCATCATTCTTTAATACATAAGTAAATATAGGAATACATATGTAATAAGGATAAATATGTAAGTAAAATAATATAACATAAAGGATTTTAAGGAATGATTAATTGGAATGGGTACAACCGCTCCAACCATCTCTCATATGTATTTATACTCGTGAATAAGGAACAAACACTGGATTGGTTTACCTTCCCAATTAATCTCTTCATGTGTGAGTATATGTGTAGTGCTTCAATGTAGGAAAGGAATGTTCCAAATTGCTAAAATACCATTCGTAAGACAAGGGAAATCAAGTGGCACGTGCCTAGCTCTTTAAGGGAAGATTATATTCAGTGATTTTTATTGTAAATCATTTTTTTCCAAGGTAAAAACCCTTCAAGAATAAGAAACAAGAGGTGGTTTCAAGAATAAATAAGTAGTAAGAGGTCTCAAAAAATTGTTTTTCATACAAATGTATCTATAAAGGAGAAACAAGTCACATTATTCAAGTGTCAAAACTGTGAGGATTGAAGTGTAATTTGTTCTTAGGGTTGTAAGATCAGTGAAGCTCAAAGCAGAGGGAATACTATGATAAGACGACATCAAGCCAATATATATTCATATACCCTTGTTGTATCAATATGTAATACCTTTCATATATTATCCATCCATCGTATTGTTTTTCTTGTAAATGCATATATCTATAGGCCTGATGTATTACAAACTGATACAACAATATATATTCATATACCCTTGTTGTATCAGTATGTAATACCTTTCATATATTATCCATCCATCGTATTGTTTTTCTTGTAAATGCATATATCTATAGGCCTGATGTATTACAAACTGATACAACAATGGTAAAATTGTGGAGAAATAGGCATGGAGAAATAGGCATATTCTTTGGTAAAATCCCTTAAGTCCTTTAGAGATTATGTCTTACATTCTAAATTCCTTGCATAAATTCTTACGAGTGCTATAAAATATGTCCTCATTCAGTTTGATAGTGAGGGAAAAAGAGGTAAATGGATATCCAAGATATAAGAATATGATGTGGAGTTCAAGCTTACCAAGTTAGTAAAAAGACAAGGGTTACACAAATTGCTAACATAATCAAATTGAAGGGTTTTATGAGTAAATTTAATATCTCAATATTTAATAGCAACATAACTTGAAGTTGATAACCCACAGGATCCCCCTCGGAAGGTATATCCAAAATATTCACAATATGTATGGTATAAGGATATAATTTTTTATTTGAATAATTTACAATGTCCACCAGATTGGGATAAGGCTAAGGCTAGATCCATTAAATTGAAATCATTCAAGCATTGTATCATTTATGAACACCTATTTTGGAAATATTATAGAGGAATTTTGTTAAATTGCATTACAAAGGAACATAAAGCATAATTTTTTAGTTCCATTAAGGGGCGTGTGGTGGCCACCATGCTTGGAGGGATAGAACATATACAATTCTAAGAGGTGATTATTATTGTTCTAATTTTTTTTCTTATGTTAATTCATTTGTTAGAGCATGTTTGTAATGTCAAATGTTTGTAGGTAAACACAATTTGTTGCCATTACCACTATGTTGTCATTACCACTCAAGCCTATCAAAGTGGAAGCACCATTCCAACAGGTGGGGGTTAGATTTCATTGGTGAGATCAATCCTAACTTTAGTGGAAAACATAAATGGATGTTAACAACCAAAAAATATTTTACAAAGTGGGTAGAGACTATCCCTACAAGGGAAGCAACATATTCAGTCATTATTAAGTTCCTTGAAGAAAATATTTTATCCCGATTTGGTTTCCCAAGGAAGATTATCATGGACAATGCACAAGCATTTAAGTTTTACAATATGGTAGAATTTTTTCAATATTATAATATAGAGCTTAAGAACTTAACTGCCTATTACCCATAAGGGAATGGTCTGGCTGAATCCTCAAATAAAAGTTGGATCAATATTATCAAGAAAATGTTGTCACAAAATAAGAAAGCATGGGATTCTCATATGAAATATGCTTTGTGGGAAGATAGGATCAACACAAAGAGATAAATTGGTACTTTTCCCTTTCATCTATTTTATGGGATGGATGTTGTTTTTCCCATTCATATTGGCCTCCCTGTAATTAAATTGCTACAAAATGAATAGGATGAGCCAAATGATATGCAAAGGAGAACGAATCAGCTAGTCAGTTCAACAAATAAGAGAATTTGTACAAGCTAAATCTCAAGACCATTGAGATAGAATGAAGAAGATATTTGACAATAGAGATAAAGAAAGGAATTTCATGACTAGATATATAGTCCTAAAATGGGATGCTAGAAGGGAAGCCAAAAGAAAACATGGAAAATTTGACAATCTCTGGATTGGAACTTTCCAAGTTTCATCAGTTCGGGATAACAACACTTATGAGATTGCTAATTTGGATGGTGAATTGTTGGGAGCTCCTGTAAATGCGAGATTTCTCAAACATTTTTTGCAATATTGAATCCCATGGATTTTTCCTTATTATGTACATTAGTAGCTTATTTCTAATTTTCTGTTGCATTTTCCATTTCCATTTCCAGTTCAATTTTCATTTTTTAATTTCAATTTTACATAGATAAGGTGCTAATTTTTAAGTTGTTGAGCACTTTTGCAAATCATATATATTACAATATATGGATTTATTACAGGTTTTAGGAATAGACTCCATATCCCAATGGAAGAAGACACCTAATCTATAGTTCTCACCAGATCATGGAGATATGTTGTCCCCGCTAGAGCCAATGTTAGTACCATGTCAAACATTTGGACAAGTTAAAGGAAAATATTTTGATAAAGGGATTAATTCTTGGACTTATTATGAAAAGGGGCCAAAATTATAACCTATTATGCAAAGAAATAAGCCTAAAGGGTTTAAAATGTTGGAAATCAAGATTAGAAAGGTCGATAGGCACTTGAAATTGGTTAAAACTGCTTATCGATAGTCTAGAGTCTCTTAGAATAGGTCAAATAGTCCAAGGGTCCACGATCGAGGGCTTAGTGATCAAATTCATCGTGATGATCACATGAAAGAATATATCAATGGCTCACGTTGCATTTCACATCGGGGAAGTGCAGGTATGTTAATCCTTATGCACCATGTGAAGGTGGAGACCATTTGGGACACGTGGAAAGTGGTTATTCGGTTCGCATCCCCCAACTGGGTTGGAAAACCACTTAGCCTACCATGCAAAAATACTTTTGGTTTCATTGAAAATGTTATTCTTCGTTGAGGATAGATGTAACCCAGTTGGTGATGACATGGTACCTTGTGGCATTAAATGGGAACACATAAAGTGCACCTTTGAGTAGAGGATAGAATAGTTGGCTATTTCATCTAAGCATCCACATGACCAAATCAAGAGATACCACATGGACATGGGACCCACCTTAATCATATGAAACATTCCAACAAGATTACAATAGTCTGAGGACATGTGGCCTAACATTGGTGGCACATAGGAGAGGACATGTGGCCTAACATTGGTGGCACATAGGACAAATTCATCGTGATGATCACATGAAAGAATATATCAATGGCTCACGTTGCATTTCACATCGGGGAAGTGCAGGTATGTTAATCCTTATGCACCATGTGAAGGTGGAGACCATTTGGGACACGTGGAAAGTGGTTATTCGGTTCGCATCCCCCAACTGGGTTGGAAAACCACTTAGCCTACCATGCAAAAATACTTTTGGTTTCATTGAAAATGTTATTCTTCGTTGAGGATAGATGTAACCCAGTTGGTGATGACATGGTACCTTGTGGCATTAAATGGGAACACATAAAGTGCACCTTTGAGTAGAGGATAGAATAGTTGGCTATTTCATCTAAGCATCCACATGACCAAATCAAGAGATACCACATGGACATGGGACCCACCTTAATCATATGAAACATTCCAACAAGATTACAATAGTCTGAGGACATGTGGCCTAACATTGGTGGCACATAGGAGCCACCTAGATAATATGAACCTGCCATGTGGCCATGGGGCCTTGCTGACATCATCAATGATGCACTCAAATTTTGTGCATTTTTTAGATCTAAAGGAAATTTCCAATAATAAGATGATGTGTGGCTCTAAATATTTAAAAAAAAAGGGTTAAAAACACTCATGAATATAAATTCTATTATTTTTCCTATACAAATTTGCCCATGAGCATTCCAAGTTTCTCCAAAAATTCAATCTATGCATACATTAATCCACTTAAAGAGGTAACCCAAAGCTCCCAACCATCTTGCCTATGTTTTTCAATCTTTTTCCCCTGAAAGTAATCAAATGGTGACTCAATCGAACCCTAGCCAATCCCAACCATCCAAGTAAACGATTGTATTTGAGGATTGTTGGCACAAAGTTGTCATACCAGGGTCCTCTTCAGGTTACCAACAAAAGGGTACCGATGTAGTCTAGTGTGTTGGCATTTTCATCTTTCTGAAAGGAAAGAAGTATCACCTGAAACGCAACTGAGACAAAAGAAATTAGGGAAGGGTAAGAAGAATGTTATACATATCTATAATACATCCATATTATTACCAAGATCGATTATTATGTTCAGATCCTTTAATATATCATACATGGATACATGAGAACAGATTTGTACAAAACACCAAGAAATGATAAAGACATGTAATACATAACAGACAACAATATAATGACATTTCAGAGATACAAAAAGTAATATAAACGAAGAGAATTTTAAAATTTGATCTCCATTATCTTTATATTATATCATAAGTCTTGAACAACAAGCATTCACAACTTTACATTGATCATTTACCCTACTCATTGTAGAAGAGATCAGTAGGCACATCTCAACACAACACTAAAGTTGATCGTAATCAATTTAGTCCCTTCCTCTTACTAATTACATTCCAACTCTGGAGTATAGATACAGTTCTTGCCTCTCATTCCTCTCCTCTATTTCCTTCACACACCCACCCTTATTACAATACAATACAATTGTTTCCTTATTCTCCTTGAGAACCCGTAGGCCCTCTTCTCTTCAAGATTTTGTTCTAACGGTATTGTCTCAAAACTAATTATGCGTTGGATTTGGACTGTTTTATATTCCAATGTATTTTTGTTGTGCATTTCCTTTATCATACCTCTTCACTTGATCAGTTGTCTCCTTGATAACTTGCACAACTTCTCTTATAAAAATAAAGGGCCCAACAGGCCTCGACCACAATCCTTGACTCACCCTGAGTCAAGTCTTTGGTTCTTCTGTGTTATTCGATTTGGCCTATTGTCCTTCTGGGGTTTTATTTATTCCTCCTTGGATCCTCCAAATGAAGGGCCCAACTTTGGCAATAGATCGAGATATTTCTCTCTTATCTTCTGGAATTGTTCAAGTTTGTCTTGCCACTTTCTGGCAAGCAATGAGGCTTCTACAATGAATTTTTGTGTTGCGTTGAGGTTGAACTCCTTCAAATTCCATTTTTCATTTACTAATGTCTCAACCTGGTGCATCTGCAGGTATGCAGATTGAACAATGGGCCCGGAGGCTCTTAGTTGCCCGAAGGCTCTTAGTTCTTTCTTTGCTATTGTTTGAGCTTCAATCAAAGCCTTCAGAGAGTTGTCTTCTTGCTGCATTTCATCAATTTTTTCTTGTTTCTCCAGAGGATCATGTATTTTGGTTGATTCTTCATTGAGGGTATGGATTTTGGTGCACAACTCTTCCAGTGCCTGGTTGCAATGATTTGTAACACCCATCCAATTGTTGACTTCCTTGAAGATGGTGGTACATTCAACGGTCTTTTTATGCAGCAAGCCTCTGGCATCGTTTCCTTCCAGGACAACTCTTTCTAGTTGTTGTTGGAGTTCCTTGGGTTGTACCTTGGCCCTCAACTACATCCCCTCCAATTTTGTTTGAAGGTCCTCTACTCGATCTGTTAGTACCTCCCATGCTTGCAGAACCAATTCAAGTTGTTCCTCTAATTCTGCAGTTGTGTTGTACTCTGGCATCTAAGGTGTTTATTTTCTGAACGTTGGCCAGATTTTTGTTAAATTTCCCTTCATTCTCTCAATTTTCTCTTCTTCCTATATTTTTGAATATTCTTCCTGTGTCCTTTTGGTTTGTTCTAGTATTCCTTATTGAAACCAATATTCATCTTGTGTTTCATCTTGTTGAAACCATTTCTCTAGGTGATCAGTTGAGGCTCTGATCAAACCTACTAGTTGCAGTGTCGGTAGTTGAGCAATCTCTCTAGATGTGACTGTTGCCTCTAGAAGGAGTCTGATTTGAAGAGGAAGTCCACTAGCCAAGGATTTATTTGATGGTGTCTCAACTTCTTGTTCTCCCTATGTTACACACCAAAATTACTCATTTTGATAATGTCACATTCTCATTTTCGTAAGTGTCGCACGTTTGTCACAAGTGTCATAAGTGTCGCATTCTCATCATGTAAGTGTCGCATTCTCATCATGTAAGTGTTGCATCATGAACAAACCCATGAGAACATTTGATACAACCCCTAAAACATGTTAGAAGAAGAAGCCCCATCATTTGATAATCAGAACAAGGTGTTTTCTTATGAGAATTAGTCATCTTGGAAAATTTTGGAAGATCAACGCTCCCCTGCTCATATACAAGGAGCGCTAGCGCTATTTTTATATCTAGCAAGGAGCATTATAGTGCTCTTTTGCCCATTGTAAGGGAGCATCGAATTGGTTGAGAAAATATGGGAAGAAATCCCCTTTTTCTCTAAGGACAACTATGGATGGATTGAGTTTGTTTGGCTCGAATCTAACCCTTAGGCTTCATCTAAGGGAGATATCACAACTGATGGAGTCATATCCTCAACTAATCCCAAATATAACCAAGATAGTTGATCCTCTCAAAGCCAATAAATGGAGGCATTCTCATGGTGAACAAGGAGGAGAAATTATCAGTAAAGCATTTTTATTTTGATCATGGACCTTTCAAGCAAGGGTCTGACAAGGAGGATTTGGGGAGGTTTTTGCAACATCATCTGAATATTGTAAGTGTATTTTTAAAGTTCTCATCAATATACTTGGCCTATTTTCTTCAAGTATGTGTTTACATGTACTTGTTTATGCATGTTTTAATATTTTATAGATAGATTGATTTTGTCTATCCCATTAGAGTAGGAGATAGTTGTTTGTCTCTTGTCATCCATTGTAGGTGTTGATTGGAACTTGTAGATTGGATCAGCGCTGACAAACTTCGAAAGTGAGGTACACCATACTATCCCTCCTTATCTATTTTTCAATGGGAATGATTAATATATAGGAATGGTAGTGTCCAAAGGTAGTTTTCTATCTTGGTAGATGGGTCTATACTCCAAGGGAAGATTCACCTATCCACAGAGGAATTATTTCGTAACAGAAATTGGCAACTTCATTAGGGAGAGAAATTTCAGTTTTGGTTCTTTCCTTGGTTTGTCCTTTCCTTTTGTCTATATTAATATCTTATTTTCTGATTTAAATTTGTCCTTAAATCATTTTAATCTTTGAAAAGTTGTCTTATAGAGTCTCTGATTGAATTTCCCTGAGTTTTTGAGTTTTTGGGGTTTTCTAAAACTTCTCTCAAAACTAGTGCCCTCTCTAGTTCAATTCAGAGCACTAATAGCCTAATCAGCGCTCCCCTGGAGTGTATTATGGGGCATTGTAGTGATTTTGTGTTGTGATTACCAAAGCGCCAATTTTTATTTATTTTGAAAAATTGATGGTTGCTTACTTGTTGGGCATAGTTCTTGGGTCTTTCTGTCTGACTCAAATCCCATTCTATCAGATCTTGTCTCATGTCTGACTCACAACTTACTATTTTTCATTCTTTTAGTCTTGATTGGGTTCCTTTGTGTACAAAGGTAGTTTTCTGTCTTGGTAGAGGGGTCTGTACTCCAAGGAAAAATTCACCTCTCCAAAGAGAAATTATTCTGTAACAGAAATTGGCGACTCCACTGGGGAGAGAAATTCTAGTTTTGGTTCTTTCCTTGGTTTGTCCTTTCATTTTGTCTATCTTAAGAAGATCATATTTGTTGATTTAAATTTTTCCTTACATCATTTTCATCTTTGCTGAGTTTTCTTACAAAGTATCTAATTGAATTTCCTTGAGTTTTTGAGTTTTTTGGGTTTTTCTAAAACTCCTCTCAAAACTAGTGCCCTCTCCAGTTCAAGTCAGAGCACCGATATACTGATCAATGCTCCCCCAGAGTGTATTAGGGAGCGTCGTAGTGCTCTGGTGCTATGATTACCAGAGCATTGATTTTTCGTTCTTTTGAAAAAATGATGGTTGCTTACTTGATGGGCATAGTTCTTGGGTCTTTCTCCTGACTCAGATCCCATTCTATCAGATCTTGTCTCATGTCTGACTTACAACTAACTGATTTTCATTCTTTTAGTCTTGAATGGGTTTGTGTTGTTTTTCCTTATTGCAAGATCAACCGTTGTTCTCAAACTTGGTTTCTTTTTGCTACTCTTTTCGATTATTTGATTGATTAGAGGTTGTCATAAGGAAGTTCATTTATATTAGCACTATTTTCTTCGTCTTTGATCCCTTACTCAATTCTGGAAGACTATTAAGTGTGGTTTTTTTCTTTTTGGTGTTTTTCTTTGAGTAGATAGTTTGTTCTTCTTTTGTTTTCTCATTGACTACTGAGAGTGTATTTGTTTTTATACTTTTTCTTCCTCTTTTCAAAATCACAATAGTGAAGTCATTTTTCATTATTAGTGAAATAAAGAAGCATTAGATGAACATATTAATTTGCATTTGAAATCAAACAAAGAAAAACTTGTATGCATTGGTTTTAGATATTGGAAAGGATTTATTTATAATTTGGAAATTGTTTGAATTCTTGTTGAGAATGAAATTGTATAAAATTTTGCATTCTTGAATGTTTGTTAGTTAAAGAAAATAAAATCTTCTTCTTCTTGTAGCTAGAAGTTCATTGAAAGGAAAGTTTTCATATCATTCTTTTCATTTCTTTTTGGAATAAAGTATCAAACATCATCAGTTTCACTATCATTCACCTTTGGGTAACAAACATCCATGAAAATGAACACCAATTAAAATCAAAATACAAACTTTTATTTTTAAGACCCTTTCTCGGGAGTCCTGAACCCCACTTGGGGTCCTCAAGGTCAATCGTCTTTTCCTCCCCAAGGGCCAAATACTTACCCTCCTTAGGTTCAACCTAGTTACCCTTCTCAAGGGAAACCTGGTTATCCACCTCAAGCTAATCAAGTGAACTATCCTTCCTCGGGTTACACTGGTTATCCTCTCTAGGGGAAAATGGGTTTCCCCTCTCCTTTTATGAACATTCCTCAGCAAGTAAATCCTACCTTTGTTGGTCAACCACAACAACATATGGGAGGGCCCATTGGCTACAATTATCCACCTCAAACAGTTTACATCCCTACTGGTGTCCCTATGACACACCAATATCATTCACAGGTCAATCTATAGTTATCATTCTTAGCCACTCTAGATCTACCAGATCTGTTGAGATTGACAAATGATCCCATATTAAATTCTCATTTTTGGCCAATTATTCCTTCTAAATTGCCTTCTAATATTCCCAAATTTGATGGTAAACTTGGTGAAGACCCTAATAACCACATTATGACCTCTCATCTATGGTGTTCATCAAATTCACTAATGGATGATTATATCATGTTATGTATTTTCCAGCGAACACTTATGGGTACAACGGCTAAGTGGTACATTGAATTACAACGTGGAACTTTTCAAGATTTTAATTCCCTTGCCATGGATTTTCTCACACACTTCCAATTACCTATCTATTATGAGATTGGCATAGAATGTTTGACCTCCCTTCATCATACCAACTTCCTACATATCTTTGGTCCTATTCATGAGTGGAGACGACGACGATGATTGTTCAAAGAAACCATTCCTGACCATTTTTTGCCTAAATGGTTCACCAAATCTCTTTTACCTATGATTTCTCGTGACATCGCCATGGGTGATGTCATTATAGAATAGGAAGTCATTTCTCGTTCCTAGTATATGAACTTGATTTATTCCCAATCTGGTACTTTGTATGAATTGATTCCAAAATCTCCCCATCCATCAACCGATCCATCAAAACCATCCTCCACTGCTCATGTGGATGGATTTATAGGTTCTATCAAAATCAAATCCAGTTCACAGTTGACCGACATGACGAATCGTTCAGTCACTGCCCCCACTCCCAGATCAAATTCACTCTCATAAAACTCCCCCCCCCGACAAAGGATTTATTTCTGATCGCCTACCTCCATTATCACCAACCTCTCTAATTCTTTAGAAATTACACAAATCAATGAAGAAGGAGGATAATTAAAGGTAGTAGCGGTGAGGACACAGAGGATCTTAGGAGTGATGGATGCAAAGGATTTGAATTCTTTGTAGAGTTCATTAAATTTTATGTTCGACAGATGGACCCATATTGATAATCGACCAAGAGAAAAATGTGTTCGATGGCACAGAAGCAAGGAGAATTTGAGGGTCTAGTTGACTAGAAAAAGAAAAATAAGTAGAAGGACCTGCAGAAAGAAGAGACATATATTTACACCTGAAACCTAGATTTACCAACAGTTATGGGTCGGTAGTATATTCGATCGACTCTTCATGTTCCCTCTATAGTAGACACAATTTTTTCAGGTAAGTCGACTCACCCAACATAGGGAATATTGAGTCGACCAACCAAAAATGTAAGTTAACGAGGAATCAAAGTAATGAATGGTCAGTTGCACTCTATAAATGAAAGGCTACAAACTTGAACAAAGTAGTCATGCATACAAAGGTTCACACCTTTAGGGTTTGAGCGATAGTGACTGGTGCAAGTGGAAACATAAGAATCTAAGACATATGGCAGTTTACATAAAGTTTTCTGACAATTTTTCCAAATCAGTGGTGCACTATTCAATTTCACATCGATGTCGAAGATTCTGAAACTATATGGCCGGTTGGATGAATACCAAATTTTCATCTAATTAGTGGTGAAAGTTTTCAAAATACACAAAAAAAATAAAGAACCCATGGGCGACTTGGAAGAAAAATTGAAATCCATGCAAGGGGAATTGGCTGCAAAAAAAATACATCGCAGTTCCACATCTAGAAATAATTGACCAAGTCAAGTCTTGGTCGATGATGTGAATGATTGACTTTTTCAAAACGCAGATTGAATATCGACCAAGAATGATCGACTCCACATGTGGGTCAACATGGCAGGAAGCTGAAAAGGAAGTCAAACATCGACTTGGAGAAAACATTATGCTGTCGATTGTGCCAATTGAGCCACATTATCCCAGTGATGGAGTCATGGCATATGTAAAATATGATTTAGGGGGGTTTAAATATGAGTCTTCTAAAGGCAGGCGATCCCTTCCGCCATTTTAATGTAATTTGGGTTCTACCTGATGAGATCAATCCCTCGTCGACATTAATTTATTTTTAGTCGACGAAATGAGTTGTAAGTAAATCATAGTTAGTCATACATCAGAGCAATAGGAAAACAATACTCACAAGAAACATAGAAGTGAGCATAAACCAGTTGAGAGAGCATTCATGAGGAGCAGCGGTCGAAGGTATTCAAGAGAGATAATTTGTACACACATTGAGCGTTCAAGAAAAGATGATGACAAGAACATTGAAGTGATAGATCCTTTGAGTACAAGAGATGTGGCATAGTTTTTTTGGTCGTGACAACAAAAGAATGGTATGAGTGGTTGATGGCACAGACCCTCATCGATCCCCTATAATGAATCCTCTGAGAGAGACAACCTAATAAAGCGCGTGAGAATTCTAGGTTTGAATTGAACGACCAAGTTGGAAATAATAACAATCAGGGAGACTCTTGATGAGGAATATAGAATATGGAGATCGTGGAGATGGGACCTGTAATATATAGTCACTCATATACAATAGAGACTAATCACATTAAACCTTGTATACGTCTATCACCCGATCCAGTTGGTGGTTGGTGGGGTTGAGTTACTTATGCAGACCAGTATGCATGGGTGGTACACGATGAGGATACTTCTGTAGCAGCAAAGACCCAGAACACTAGTGCATGCTTGCTTGGGACGAGCAAGGAATTGAGTGTGGGGAAGATGTTGGGAGGCCTCTTAGGCCCTTGTAATAGTCATCATTGTTTAATACATAAGTAAATATAGGAATGCATATGTAATAAGGATAAATATATAAGTACAATAATGTAACATAAAGGATCTTAAGGAATAATTAGTTCGAGCAGGTACAACTACTCCAACCATCTCTCATATGTATTTATACTCATGAATAAGGAACAAATAGTGGATTGCTTTACCTTCCCAATTAATCTCTTCATGTGTGATTATATGTGTACTACTTCAATGTAGCCTCTTGTGAATGTCATTGTAATCCACAAGATTACAACAAGAATCCAATGGGAAAAAAATGGAAACGAATGTTCCAACTTGCTAAAATACCATTGGTAATACAAGGGAAATAAAGTGGCATGCACCTAGCTCTCTAAGGGATGATTATATTGAGTAATTTGTTTTGTAAATCATTTTTTTCCAAGGTAAAAACCTTCAAGAATAAAGAAACAAGAGGTGTTTTCAAGAATAAATAAGTAGTAAGAGGTCTCAAGAAGTTGTTTTTCATACAATTGTATCTATAAAAAAGAAACAAGGCACATTATTCAAGTGTCAAAACTATGAGGATTAAAGTGTAACTTTTTTTTAGGTTTGTAAACTCAGTGAAGATCAAAGCAAAGGGAATATTCTGAGAAGACGACATCAGGCCTATAGAGATTCATATGCCATTGTTGTATCGGTCTGTAATACCTTTCATATATTATCCATACATAGTATTGTTTTTCTTGTAAACACATATCTCGATAGGCCTGATGTATTACAGACTGATACAACAATGGTAAAATCATGGAGAAATAGGCATATGCCTTGGTAAAATCCCATAAGTCCTTTAGATATTATGTCTTACATTCTAAATTCCTTGCATAAATTCCTACTAGTGATATAAAATATATACTCATTTAGTGTGATAATGAGGGGAAAAGAGGGAAATGGATAGCCAAGATATAAGAATATGATGTGGAGGTCAAGCTTACCAAGTTGGTAAAAAGAAAAGGGTTAACAAAATTATTAACATAATCAAATTGTAGGGTTTTAGGAGTAAATTTAATATCTCGTTATTTAATAGAAACAAAACCTGAAGTTGATAACCCACAAGATCCCCCTCGAAAGGTATATCCAAAATCTTCACAATATGTATGGTATAAGGATATAATTTTTTATTTGCATAATTTATAGTTCCCAACAGATTGGGATAAGGCTAAGGCTAGATCCATTAAATTGAAATCATTCAAGCATTGTATCATTTATGAACACATATTTTGGAAATATCATAGAGGAATTTTGTTAAATTGCATTACAAAGGAAGAAACAAAAGGCATATTTTTTTAGTTTCGTAAAGGGGTGTGTGGTGGCCACCATGCTTGGAGGGCTACAATACATACAATTCTGAGAGGTGGTTATTATTGTTCTAATTTGTTTTTTTATGTTAATGCATTTGTTAGAGCATGTTTGGAATGTTTAATGTTTGCAGGAAAACACATTTTTTTGCCATTACCACTCAATCCTATCAAAGTGGAAGCCCCATTCCAACATGTGGGGGTTGGAATTCATTGGTGAGATCAATCCTAACTCTAGTGATAAACATAAATGGATCTTAACAATCACTGATTAGTTTACAAAGTGGGTAGAGAGTATCCCTACAAGGGAAGAAACAAATTCAGTCATTATCAAGTTCCTTGAAGAAAATATTTTAGCCAGATTTGATTTCCCAAGGAATATTATAATGGACAATGCAAAAGCATTTAAGTTTTACAATATGGTAGAATTTTTTCATTATTATAATATAGATCTTAGGAACTTAGCCTCCTATTACCCATAAGGGAATGGCCTGGTTGAATCCTCAAACAAAAGCTTGATCAATATTATCAAGAAAATGTTGTCACAAAATAAGAAAGCATGGGATTCTCATATGAAATATGCTTTGTGGAAAGATAGGATCAACACAAAGAGACAAATTTGTACTTTTCCCTTTCATATATTTTATGGGATGGATGTTGTTTTTCCCATTCATCTTGGCCTCCCTTTAATTAAATTGCTACAAAATGAAGAGGATGAGCCAAATGATATGCAAAGGAGAATGAATCAGCTTGTAGAAGTTCAAAAAACAAGAGAATTTGTACAAGATAAATAGCAAGAGAATCGATATAGAATGAAGAAGATATTTGAAAATAGATCTAAAGAAATGAATTTCATGACTAGATATATAGTCCTAAAATGGGATGCTAGAAGGGAAGCCAAAAGAAAACATGGAAAAATTGACAATCTCTGGATTGAAACTTTCCAAGTTTCATCCGTTCAGGATAAAAACACTTATCAGCTTGCTAATTTGGATGGTGAATTGTTGGGAGATCCTGTAAATGTGATATTTCTCAAACATTTTTTGCAATATTGAATCCCATGGAGTTTTCCTTACACTGTACATTAGTAGCTTATTTATAATTTTATGTTGCATTTTCCATTTCCAGTTGAATTTTCATTTTTTAATTTCAATTTTGCATAGATAAGGTGCTAATTTTTAAGTTGTTGATAATTTTTTAAAATCATAGATATTACAATATATGGATTTATTACAAGTTTTAGGAATAGACTCCATAGCCCGATGGAAGAAGACACCTAGTCTATAGTTCTCACCAGATCATAGGCATATGTTGTCCCCGCTGGAGCCAATGTTAGTACCATGCCAAACATTTGGACAAGTTACAAGAAAATATTTTGACAAAGGGATTAATTCTTGGACTTATTATGAGAAGGGGCAGTAACATTGGTTAAAAGTGCTTATTGGGCAATAACATTGCTTATCGATATTCTAGAGTCTCTTAGAATAGATCAAATAGGTCAGTAGGGGCCTAATCGGTGACCAGGGGTCCACGACCGAGGGCTTAGTGATCAAATTCATCGCGATGATCACATGAAAGAATATATCAATGGCTCACATTGCATTTCACATCGGGGAAGTGCAGGTACGTTAATCCTTATGCACCATGTGAAGTTAGAGACCATCTAGGACACGTGGAAAGTGGTTATTCGATTCGCATCCCCCAACCGGGTTGGAAACCCACTTAGCCCTCCATCCAAAAACACTTTTGGTTTCATCGAAACTGTTATTCTTCGTTGAGGATAGATGCGACCCAGCATTAAATGGGAACACATAAAGTGCATCGTTGAGTAGAGGATAGAACATATGGTTATTCCATCTAAGCATCCACATGACCAAATCAAGATATACCACGTGAACATGGGACCCACCTTAATCATACGAAACATGCCAACAAACTTCAACAGTTTGAGGACATGTGGCCTAACATTTGTGGCACATAGGAGCCACCTAGACAATTTGAACCTGCCATGTGGCCATGGGGCCTTTTTAACATCATCAATGATGCACTCAAATTTTGTGCATTTTTTAGATCTAAAGGAAATTTCCAATCATAAGATGATGTGTGACTCTAAAGATTTAAAAAAAAAGGGTAAAAAACACTCACGACTATAAATTCTATTATTTTTCCTATAAAAAGTCTCCCACAAGCATTCCAAGTTTCTCCAAAAATTCAATCTATGCATACAGTACTCCACTTAAAGAGGTAAACCAAAGCTCCCAACCATCTTGCTTATGTTTTTCAATATTTTCCCCTGAAAGTAATCAAATGGTGACTCAATCGAACCCTAGACAAAACCTAACCATCTAAGTAAACAATTGTATTGAGGATTGTTAGAACAAATTTGTCAGATGAGGGTCCTCTTCAGGTTACCAACAAAAGGGTACCGATGTAGTCTAGTGCATTGGCGTTTTCATCTTTCTAGAAGGAAAGAAGTATCACCCGAAGTGCAACTGAGACAAAATAAATTAGGGAAGGGTAAGAAGAATGTTATAGATATCTATAATACATCCAGATTATTACAATTCTTAAGAAAGATGTATTATTATGTTCATATCAGTTAATACATAATTCACTGATACACGGGGACATAGTTGTACAAAACATCAAGAAATGATAAAGACATGTAATACATAACAGACAACAACATAATGACATTTCAGAGATACAGAAAGTAATATAAACCAAGAGCATTTTAAAATTTGATCTTCATTATCTTTCTATCATATCAGAAGTCTTGAACAACAGGGATTCACAGCTTTACATTGATCATCTACCCTACTCATTGTAGAAGATCTCAGTAGGCACATCTCAACACAACACTAAAGTTGATCGTAATCAGTCTAGTCCCTTCCCCTTACTAATTACATTCCAACTCTGGAGTACAGATTCAGTTCTTTCCTCTCATTCCTCTCCTCTATTTCCTTCACAAGCCCACCCATATTACAATACAATGCAATACCATTCAATACAATACAATTGTTTCATTCTTCTCCTTGAGAACCCGTAGGCCCTCTTCTCTTCACGATTTTGTTCTAACTGTATTATCTCAAAATTAATTCTGTCACAGATTCAGACTGTTTTCTATTCCAACGTATTTCTGTTGTGCATTTCCTTTCTCATCTCTCTTCACTTGATCAATTGTCTCCTTGATAACTTGCACAACTTCTCTTATAAAAATTAAGGGCTCAACAGGCCCCAACCACAATCCTTGACTCGCCCTGAGTCAAGTCTTTGGTTCTTTTGTGTTATTTGATTCGGCCTATAGTCCTTCTGGGGTTTTTATTTCTTCCTTATTTTCTATTGTTAGAGCTTCAAACTGAGTATTTAGAGAGTTGTCTGCTTGCTGCAGTTCATCAAATTTTGCTTGTTTCTCTAGAGGATCGTGTGTTTTGGCTTCTTCTTCATTGAGGGTATGGATTTTGGTGCACAACTATTCCAGTTCCTGGTTGCAACGAGTTATAACACCCATCCAGTCATTGACTTCCTTGAAGATGATGGTACATTCAAAGGTCTTTTTATGCAGCAAGTCTCTGACATTGTTTCCTTCCAAGACAAATCTTTCTAGATGTTGTTGGAGTTCCCTAGGTTGTACCTTGGCCCTCACCTTCATCCCCTCCAATTGAGTTTGAAGGTCCTTTGCTCGATATATTAGTACCTCCCATGTTTGTTGAACCAATTCAAGTTGTTCTTCTAGTTCTGCAGTTGCGATGTACTTTGGCATCTAACGTACTGTTTTTCTGAAAGTTGGCTAGATTTTTGTTAACTTTCCCTTCATTTTCTCCATTTTATATTCTTCCTATATTTTTGAATATTCTTCATGCGTCCTTATTGTCTGTTCCAGTATTCGTTCTTGTCACCAATATTCATCTTTTGTTTCAGTTTGTTGAATATGTTTCTCTAGGTGATCAGTTGAGGTTTTGATCAAACCTACTAGTTGCAGTGTCGACAGATGAGTGAGCTATCACAATGTGACTGTGGCCTCCAACAGGAGTCTGATTTGAAGCAGAATCCCACTGGCCATGGATTTCTTTGATGGTGTCTCAACTTCTTCTTCTCCCTGTGTTACACATCGAAATTCCTCACTTCGATAATGTCACATTTTCATTGGCATAAGTGTCACACTTTTGTCATAAATGTCTCACTTTTGTCACAAGTATCGTAAGTTTCACATTCTCGTCATGTAAGTGTTGCATCGCGAACAAAACCATGAGAACACTTGATACAACCCCTAAAACATGTTAGAAGAAGAAGCCACATCATTTGACAATCAGAACAAAGTGTTTTCTTATGAGAATTAATCATATTGGAAACTTTTGGAAGATCAATGCTCCCCCTCTCATATACAGGGAGAAATAGCACTATTTTTCTATCTAGCAGGGAGAATTATGGCGCTTTGTTGCTCATTTTAAAGGAGCATCGAATTGGTTGAGAAAATATGGGAAGAAATCCTCTTTTTCTCTAAGGACAACTATGGATGGACAGAGTTTGTTTGGATTGAATCTAACCCTTAGGTTGCATCTAAGGGATATATCACAACTGATGGAGTCATATCCTCAACTAATCCCAAATATAACCAATGTGGTTGAGCCTCTCAAATCCTATAAATGGAGGCAACCTCATGGTGAACAAGGAGGATAAATTATTAGCAAAGCATTGTTATTTTGATCGTGGATCTTTTGAGCAAGGGTTGGACAAGGAGGATTTGGGGAGGCTTCTGCAACATCATCTGAATATTGTAAGTATCTCTTTAAAGTTCTCATCAATATACTTGGCCTATTTCCTTTTAGTATGTGTTTTCATGTACTTGTATATGCTTGTTTTAATCTTCTACAGATAGATTGATTTTGTCTGATCCATTAGAGTAGGAGATAGTTGTTTGTCTCTTGTGATCAATTGCAGGTGTTGATTGGAACTTGTGGATTGGAATAGTGCAAACAAAATTCGAAAGTGATGTACATCTTATTATCCCTCCTTCTCTCTTTTTCGATGGGAATAATTAATCTATAGGAATGGTATGTCCAAAGGTAGCTTTCTGTCTTGGTAGAGGGGTTTTTACTCCAAGGGAAGATTCACCTATCCACAGGGGAATTATTCCATAATAGAAATTGGTGACTCCACTAGGGAGAGAACTTTCAGTTTTGGTTCTTTCCTTGGTTTTTCCTTTCCTTTTGTCTATTTTAAGATCTCGTTTGCTGATTTAAAATTGTCCTTACATCATTTTCATCTTTTCTAAGTTGTCTTACAGAGTCTCTGATTGAATTTCCCTGAGTTTTTGAGTTTTCTGGGTATTTCTAAAACTTCTCTCAAAATTAGCGCCCTCTCCATTTCAATTCACAGCACTGATAGCCTGATCAGTGCTCCCCCAGAGTGTATTAGGGAGCATTGTAGCACTCTGGTGTTGTGATTACCAGAGTGTCGATTTTTCTTACTTTTGAAAAATGGATGGTTTCTTAATTGTTGGGCATAGTTCTTAGGTCTTTCTCTCTGAATCAAATCCCATTCTATCATATCTTGTCTCATGTCTCACTTACAACTTACTATTTTTCATTATTTTATTCTTGATTGGGTTTGTGTTGTTTTTTCTTATTGCAATATCAATCGTTGTTCTCAAACTTGGTTTCTTTTTGATGATCTTTTCGATTATATGATTGATTAGAGGTTGTCATAAGGAATTTCATTGATCTCAACATTGTTTTCTTTATCTTTGATCCCTTACTCAATTCTGGAAGACTATTAAGTGTGGTTTTTTTTCTTTTTGGTGTTTTTCTTTGAGCAAATAGTTTGTTCTTATTTTGGTTTCTCCTTGAGTACTGAGAGTGTCTTTGTTTGTGTACTTTTGATTCCTCTTTTCAAAATCATAGTAGTGAGGTAATTTTTCATTATTAGTGAAAGAAAGAAGCATTAAATGAACATCTTAATTTGCATTTGCAATCAAACAAAGAAAAACTTGTATGCATAGGTTTTAGATATTGGAAAGGATTTCTTTATAACTTGGAAATTGCTTAAATTCTTGTTGAGAATGAAATTGTATAAAATTTTGCATTCTTGAGTGCTTGTTAGTGAAATAAAAGAAACTCTTCTCCTTCCTGTAGCTAGAATTTCAATGAAAGGAAAGTTTTCATCTCATTCTTTTCATTTCTTTTTGGAGTCAAGTATCAAACATCATCAGTTTCACTATCATTCACCTTTGTGTAACAAAAATCCATGAAAATGAATGCTAATTAAAATCGAACTACAAAATTTTATTTTTAATATCTTTACACCAACAATAGACTAGGACTAGATCTTTGGAATAGGCTATGAGAATAACTCTCCAAAGAATTCAAGACAAAATCAGAATCTTGTGATAGGGAGAGTAAATCCAATTTTTCTATAAGCATAGCTGGGATCCCCCTCTCACACAGGGTTTACAAAGGAGGTCACGTTCGGGAGAGAAACATGGATTATCCCTCCGAGTCTTAACCATTTGTAGTAGTAATATCATATATTGGGTGTTATTCTTGAGGCTCATCATTCTTCATTTGGTATTGAAGCTTTGTGAATTTCGAATCTGTTTTGGGTCCTCTGGAGTTTACTGATCCACTTGTCCTCAGTTCTCTTGAAGAATTTTGGACTTGATATCTTTCCCATACGATCATACTCAATTGTTGAATGTACCCTCCCAGAGGCTGAATACGAGTTTCTATCCTTCATAGCCACAATATTTAGGGTCTTTACACGAGGTGATAGTGAAGGGAAGTCTTTGTTGTACCTAGAAAAAATGTTGGTCAAACTCACTTGAGCTCCTTGGAGGGTAACCCACGGGTAAAACCGTGAGGAATATTTCACCAATGTGTAAGTATGTTAAGAAGGTCGCCAACGTAACTGATCCACTTGATCATATCCTATCCCCTTCTCAATTTTATCACGCGATGTTGGATTTTATCACCAACTAGTATGTTCATTGAGATAAGGCATTGTTTGCTTGTTGGTATTCTAGATTTTCTAGCGAGTGATGTTTGTTTACTATATTTGTCCTTAGTAATTGGTATTGTGACCGATAAAGGTCTTCGTAGATCACTTGGGATGCAAGGGTTTCCCCAAGAAGGCTACGAATACTTACCTCCTAACTCACCTGAAGACACTTACCGTGAAGAGGTTGAGAACCATTTAGACATTGGGAGTGATACTACTCCTTTTCTATAAAATCCAGAGAGAGCCTTATTTGCGGTTGAGGAAGGTTCCCCCCTTACTGTTAACCTGCCTTTTTCATTTCCTCTCAATCCAGTCCTAGTTCGACTGGACTCCTTAGGTAACATTATAGTGGAATATTATCCTCACCTACCGTCAAGGTCATATAATTAATTAGATATGGAACCAATACAATTGAATTTTAATGAAGAATACACTACCCATGTCCAATATACTAAAATGATAGATCCACATCAAACTCTTGTTTGTTCTATATGGAGAACTCCATTGGGACAAGACCTTTATGAAAAAATTAATTTTAGTCAAATTCCTTTTGACCCTCGACATGCCTCTACCACTGTCGATGCTGAGGAAAGACCATCAGGTTAACCCATCATCTGTCCCGTTGAACCAACATTCAATATTACTACCACTTCAGGCCAAGTTCAAAGTGAAACAGGAGTCATGTTACCCAATCCATTGCAAAGTACCTTGATAGCTACACCTCATATCCCTCTTCAAGCTACGACTTTGTATACTCCAAAAAATCCTATTGGGACATCTTCACATCCTGGAATGCAAAAACATACCGCACAGTTGAACCCAACTGTGGGTCAAATCCCTACCCAGGGAAAACCATCCTCCAACATGCAAATTCTGACTGGGTGGAAACCCCCTCTTACCAATCATGCTCTATTTTCTACCCAGGCAATGGCAGGGGGAATACCTCATAATTCATTCACTGGAAACCCCCCACAATCTTGGGGACCACCCCAAAGAGGTTAGTTCCATCAACCACATCAGGGAGGGACATCATACCCTAACCCACATGGAGGAATTCCAAATCCTAATCCTTCTAGACTACATTCTAGAAAAAATTTCCTATCAGTCTCGAACCCCACTTGGGGTCCTCAAGGTCAATCATATTTTCCTCCCCAAGGGCCCAGTCCTTACCCTCCTCAGGCTCAACCTAGTTACCCTCCTCAAGGGAAACTTGGTTATCCACCTCAAGCTAATCAAGTGAACTATATTCCCTCGGGTTACATTGGTTATCCTCCCCAGGGGAAAATGGGTTTCCCCTCTCCTTTTATGAACATTCCTCAACAAGTAAATCCTACCTTTGTTGGTCAACCACAACAACATATGGGAGGGCCCACTGGCTACAATTATCCACCTCAACCAGTTTAAGACCCTACTGGTGTCCCTATGCCACACTAGTATCATCCACAAGTCAATCGATAGTTATCTTTCTTAGCCACTCTATATCTACCGGATCTATTGAGATTGACAAATGATCCCATATTAAATTCTCATTTTTGGCCAGTTATTCTTGCTAAATTTCCTTCTGATATTCCCAAATTTGATGGTAAACCTGGTCAAGACCCTAATTACCACATTATGACCTTTCATCTATGGCTTTCATCAAATTCACTAATGGATAATTGTATCATGTTACGTCTTTTCCAACATACACTTATGAGTACAACGGTTAAGTGGTACATTGAATTACAACGTGGAACTTTTCAAGATTTTAATTCCCTTGCCATGGATTTTCTCACACACTTCCAATTGCCTATCCGCTACAAGACCGACAAATAACATTTGACCTCCCTTCGTCATATCAACTTCGTACATATCTCTGATCATATTCATGAGTGGAGACGATGACGATGGTTGATCAAAGCAACCACTCCTGGCCAATTGTTGGATGAATGGTTCACCAAATCTCTTTTACCTCTGATTTCTCATGACGTCGCCATGGGTGGTGTTGTTATAGAATAGGAAGTCATTGCTCATGCCCAGTATCTGGACTTGGTTTATTCTCAATCCAGTGCTTTGTATGAATTGTTTTCAAATGATCCTTGTCCATCAACCGATCCATCAAAAACATCCTCCATTGCTCATGTGGATGGAGTTATCGGTTCCATCAAAACCCAATCTAGTTCATAGTTGACCAACATGACCAATCGATCAGTCACTGCCCACGCTCCTGGATCGACTTCACTCTTGGGAAAATCCCCCCTAACTCAAATATCTGAGGTGAATGCAGTTCAATATGCTTCTCCATGAAAGTCTGAGGGGAAGAAGAAAACTAATAATAAACCTAAGAAAAATAATCAAACCAAAAATGCAAAAACACAAATGCAATGACTTGCTACTGAGAAACAAGCATAGTGAAAACCGAAATTTCCACGTTTCATTTGTGGTGAAGATCACTACACACGATATTGTCCTCATCGAGATGAATTTGCCAAAAAATTTAAAGGAAATTCTCAACCTGTTGTATTGACACATCCTTTTCCACAACATCAGTCATTGATTTCCCAAGCTCTTGCACCTCCAATAGGAGGTAATCCAAATCATCCTCCTAACGAGGAAGCTTGGTCGAGTGCACACATTTACATGTTTAATGGGATAGATTTGACCACTCATACTACGACATATAACACACCTCCAAGTAAACCTAATAAAGAAAAAGTAACTACTAGTACTACACCATATCGACCGCCTACTACTGTTACCCCTCCATCTGGGCCACTCCAAATTGAGAAACTAAACTTTGAATATATTATACACCCTCCCAAGAGCACAATTCGAAATTCGACCTTTAATCCTAACTCGCGGGCTGCTCAAAACTACAACATCATTGAATATTTGGCTCAAGCACCTTGCGCTATGTCAGTTCTCAAATTTCTACAACACTACCCTAGCCAACGTAGGACATTCTTGGAAGCCATCGGAGCTATAGATCCTGAGTCATATAATAATATCACATTTAACCTGGATAACTTCAAATCATGATTCTCTCACCAACTCTCTTTTCAAATCGATGTTGGTTTCCATAATCATCATATTCATCACACGATCTTGGATGAGGGGGCATCCACATGTATCATGTATTTGGCTTACTGGAAAGGCCTTAAATCACATGGTCTCAATCAATCTCCCACCATGTTATGAGAATTTGATGCGTCCAATTCCATCATCAAGGTAAAATTGTGACCATCGATTAGTTAGATTACTGTACCCCTAATGCTCACACTCAAATGGCCAACAACATTCCTTTTCTGGAAGACTCAAAAATCACTTACGAAATTGTTGGAGTAGGTCTCTTGAAATAATATTCTCTCATGGGTACCTTCCCTACACCTCTCCCTCCCACTAAACAACACATTGCAATGGTTAATATGTTTGTTGGTTGTTACTCTCTCTTCCTACTTCCTAGTCTGACCCAGGTTCAGATCTGAATAGGCTTCCAACAAAGCCCTCTAAAACTATCAGTCATCCCGGTAAACTAGAAGGCAACACAACACATTGAGTGTACTGTGAAGTCTCACTCGAGATAGTTATATGGGTGATTGCAATGCTCAAGTGCTTGCAGTCTAGGAATGAGTGGGGATCTGGGATTGTATTTTGTGATCTTCATTTATTTCATCTATTGTCCATCTATATTAAACACTCTGTCAATCTTTATTCATGCATGTAAATCAACAGATCTAACTACCTCATTAATACATTCATCTATGATTTAACCATTGATAGAAAGGACATAAACAATAATCATTTCACATAACACATGATCTACCATGGCTCACCCCCTCTTGGGTTACGTCCATAAATATATGGTTGCTTAGGCTCTTTTATTATGGTTTTGTAACATATAGTGTCGCATGCACTACAACTTTGTTTATACGATTACAAAACTGGATATATGAACTTTGTGAGGCTGAATAGATCATACCAAGCTCCTCATCCTACGATCTAACCCTCAAGGTCTAGTTACCTCACCCTCCCACAACTCAACAACTTACAAAAAGGTATCAGATCCTACAATTATTTTTCCTTGCTACGCAAAACAGTCCTCTATAACATGCTATCTCTACTACCCTAAACCTTCTAGGCACTTATTTATACTTATTATTGTCTTCTCAGCCATTACAATGTATTACAAAAACCCTAACCCTAATGTGGTTGGTTTTCCTGCATACACGCCTCAAATGTTGCTTTTCCTCTTTTCCCAATGTCACTTTTCCTTTATTCCAGGCACGCTCCCCCATTTTTTGGCGATGCTCTAATTCCTTCAATGCTTCTTCGATTTATCTCAACATTGGTCTGTGCCAACATGACCCCAACACTGACATAGTGACTCATCCCGAGTCATTCACAGATTCTAGCATCTTTTACTTACTGTGCTAGTGCATCGTACATCTATGTTATCCACTGCCATTGCTCCTGATCTTGGTTGCTCTTCTTTGTCATTGCATCTACTACATACACTGTGAGTGTAGGTCTTAATATCTCTCCCTCATCCAGGCCAATTTGTTCGATGCACACTTTCACTGTGTCGATCTCCACGACTATCTACTCTGCCTTCTCCTGTAACGGCTCCAACTAAGCCTTTCTTGCCATATTTTGTGTCTGCACCGCTTTTTCTTCTGCCTGTAGGTTCTTCATCTCTATGGCAGTTTTGATCTTTTACGGTAGGGTCATTGTTCTCTGTCACTTCTTGACATCTTTCATTGTTGCATACAATTTATCTTCCTGCCCTTGCAGCTCCTATAGGCTCCTATCCTCTAGTAGTTGTGTCCATAGTTGGGCGCTCTTCTCCAACATATATGTCCTTCTCTGTATATTTTTCACGATGTTCTCTACATATGTTTCCATGTCTTGTTCCCTTTGCGTTCTGACTTTTGGAGGAGTAGTAGGTATTTCCCGCTCCTCTCGTTCCTTGATCTGGTCTTTGTATTGTTGCAACGTCTGCGTTATCTTTCTCATCTTCTCTTCTAAAGATGCTTCCTTCGATTATGCGTTATCTGAGATAGATTGAAAGACTACTTGTATTTGGTTCTCCATCTTCTCCAGTTTCTATTGCGCCCTAATTTTCTCCTACCCCTCTTGGCTGATGACCTCCTTCATTATGGTATTCTCCTCTTATACTATTCGTATATTCATCACGTTAGACCTTGCTCTAGACTGAATCTCATGTGCGACGCTAACCTGTAATTTATATAGTGCCTTTGTTGAAATATTAGGCATAGCCAAGTCCAGTGTGTCAATGTCTTTTAAAGGCTTCTACGATGTCTCCTCATCAAGAAATATCATCACATGTGTTAATATGAAGTTGGCACTCCCTTGTGCTATGATATCCATTATTTTTTGAGCAGGGACTCCTTCCCTAGCCTTTTCTAGTGTGTCCTATCGACCTGTATCTTCAATTGCTCCATCGCAGCTTTTACCTCCTGTATTTTCTCCAGAATTGAAGCCCAATGGTTCTTGGCATTTTCCCACACCTTGGACAGTCGATCTTCCATTGTTGTGGATATCAAATCCACATCATCTATTTTCAGTGATGTTTCCATTAGTTTTTTGTGGGTCTTCTCCTTCTTTCTTGAGCCACTTGCTTGCTCCCTTGTTCTCTTTCTTTGGGCCGCTGATCAGTGATGACTTCGATGCCTCAGGCATCTCTGTATCCATGCATGTATCTTATTCCATTTTGTTGGGCATGTGTTATATTTTTTGCATGAGTAGTCATGTCTGCGTTGCATCGGGCGTGCGAGGGGGCTTGAGGGGGATCCTAGTGGCCCCCCTTGGGGGCTGCAAGGAGGTGAAAGCCCCCTACATGGGGGTTCCGGGGTAGCGCCCCCGAGAAGTTTTTTTTCCTCGGGAAACATGTCACATTTTTTCTTCGTTTTTCGTGTTGCCTTTATTTTCATGTCCATTGTTGGGCAGTTTTTTGGCACATGGTTTTTTGTCGATGGTTTTCTATTTCTGATTAAGGAATTAGGGTTTTTTACTAATCCAGGTCATTGGATTAGGTTTTTGGATGTCGTTAGCTCCAATATGTATATTGTACTGTAAACAATGTATCACTATGAATGAATATAGAATATGTTGGTTTTCCCGGTTTGGGTTTCCAGGGGA
>SNQJ01S0047493.1:58584-80964 GCA_010110895.2 Picea sitchensis | reverse complement strand
TCATGCATTAGGCTTAGATAGATTTGAAAGGAAGTCAGTGTCCATGATAAGCATTTTTCTGTCTAGGGTTAAGGTCAAGCCTTAGAGGTCGATCTACTTGTCCGCAGGCAGATTTTCCTACAACAGACATAACTATTTGAAATCACGATTTGATCGTGGTCGTCCATCAAGGAGGACATGTGGCGAGAGCTCAGCATTTCACTGACTCGAAGAGCAATAAGGTCAAATAACATAACTGTTCGAACTTACGATTTGTGAAACCTCTATTTGATCATGGTCATCCATCAAGGAGACATGTGGCAAGAGCACATCATTTCGTTGACTCGCAGGATGGAAAGGTCAAAGAGGGAAGTCGTGAGAACTCACGACACGCTTTAGATTTAGGCCCTGGGTCATAGTGAATGGTCACATGGATAGAGGCCAAAGGGGGAGCTAAGGAACGTTATCCCTTTTCGGAGCTCGGGAGTTGGAGGAGTTGGGGCGCCTTGCATCGAAATCCCCAAAGTCACGAAATGTGACATGTCATTTAGGTTAAGCTTGTGGTCATGGGAATGTCCACGAGAGCGGAGGGTGCTAACGGTCGTTAGGCCCTTTCAGAATTTGGTAGTTGGGGAGTCAAGGGTGGCCCATACGTCGAATTTCCAACATGCGAAGTATCAAACCCCTTTTGTGTAGGCGCGCGGTCACAGCCCGTGGCCGCATGGAGGTGAAGCTCGCACTTGGAACTTAGTCACATAGGCAGATTTTCATAAAGAGGCACTGTGGATTTGTTTAATTAGAGGTCCCAGCAGGGAATCGAAGAGTCGCTCCAGCTCAATAGGGTTAAGAATGATCCTTGACCAGGGGGTCGGACTGATCCCCTGACCTTCCAAAATTAGGAACCATGAATGGATTTTCTATCCTTTAAGAAAAACAAAAGAAAAAAATTATTTTCCCATCGTGGGTGTGTGAAAAATTGGTATCAGAGCATGGTTACAACACTTGTCCTACTTGGGCTCATGGACAAGTCGTTTAAAAACTCTATTTGGAGTACTTTCAAAAGAGTGACACTCTACCTTGTCTCTTTCTTAAAAATTCTAGTTAAAAATGTAATTAAAGAAAAGAATGAAACTTTCTACTATGTGTATGCATTTAAGAAATTGAACCATGTAAATTTCATGAACTAATAGACTTTTAGCTAACAATAAGTTTTTTTGGCAACACTCGAACAGTCGGTGAATCACGAAAAGACTCCAATACTAAAGGATGGTGATGTGTCATGAAGCGGGGGATGGCTCCCACAATAGAGACGAGGAATCTGACGAAAGGAGGGTGGTGGAAACCCCTCCAGATCTAGCTGAAACTGTAAGGAGCCTCAGGCCCAAGTTACAGAGTTTCAAGGTTGACAACAAGAGATTGATAAAGGAGCAAGAGAAACAAACAAAAATCAATGCAGTCTTTCTAGAGAGCTTATTCGACATACAGAGGCAACTGTAGCACAAACCCGCAACCGGTCATGTGGACCGGCGACACAAGAAGAGAGGTCAGGTTCCACCTGAGATCCAAAAACATGACTGCATAAGTGACCCCACTGGTAGAAGTACCACGAAGAAGGTCCAACCTAGAGGCATGGGACACTCATCGAGAGAGTCCTCTGGAAAGGAAGATGACAATCCCGAAGTATCTTCTAGTAGCAGGGCCAACTCCCATTCTCAAAGGAAAGGAAAGAAATGGAAGCGTTCCAAAACCTGTGGTCCCAAAGAGTTCAAGAAAGCCAAACCACCCTCTTTCAACAGAGATATTAAGAAGGGAGAAGAGGTGGAATCTTGGCTTCTTGGTTTAAAGAAGTATTTCAGATTCCATGACTACTTTGAAAACTTGAAGGCTCGAATAACCATCTTCAACCTGAATGGAAAGGCTTCCATATGGTGGGAAGACCTTAGGAATGTGAAAGGAGTCCATGAGAAGGACTTATCATGGAAATAGTTTGAGAAATACTTCAGGAAGCAGTATCTGTCAGAAAAATACATGGATGGGAAAACTAAGGAATTCTATGAACTCCGGCTAGGGCAGCTCACCATAGAGGAATTTGTCAATAATTTCCTTGAAATACTGAGGTATGTACCTTACATAAAAGATGAAAAATAAAAAAATGCATCGGTTCATCAGTGGGTTACCTCAAACCTACTGGGATAAGATTGAATTTGACAAACCAAGTACCTTAGAAGAAGCTATCTAAAAGGCAAGGTATTGTTATGAACGGTTTGGGAGCAAGAAAAGACCCCAGGAGGACTAGAAGAGGAAGAGTAGTTAGGGATTCTAGAAGAAAAGGTTTAACTCCTCAAGATTTAAGAACTATGGAAAAGACTCTAGGGGGAGCCTTCCTACTAGAACTGTATATCAGAAAAAAATCCCCTCTCAAAGTGGAAATAGACCTTTTCAGACAGTCCCAACAAAGATCGATAACCTAAGGAAGGAACCCTTAAAATATTGGGGTTGTGGAGAAAATCATAGATTGATGGACTGCCCAAACAGACAACAAAACAATAAGGGGGTCTACAATATCCAAGAAGATACCACCGGAAATGATGTGGCTAGGAGCATGCCATGAATTTATGCAGCTCTGGACAATAATCAAGCCGACCACCAAGCTTCAGTAGTGGAGCTAGAAGGTATGATCACCAACCATCCAATTTCTATTTTAATTGACCGAGGTTCTAATTTGAGTTATGTAGCCCCTCAGACTGCCAATGAGTGTAAATTGCAACCAATTAGACATGTTAAACCATGGTTGGTACACCTAGCCACTGGGACCAAAAGAAAGGTGGTAAAGGCCATACCAGCTTGCCAATTCATCATGGGTGGATTGCCCACCCGAGCAACCCTTAACATACTTCCCCTGGGATCTTATGACTTGTTGATTGGTATGGACTAGTTGGTTGCTTAAAAACTAAAATGGATTGTTATCATAAAACTTTAGACTGTGTAAACGAAGAAGGGAGAAAGATGACCCTACAAGGGATTCATAAGCCTGTCTCAGTGAGACAAATATCGGCCCTTCAAATGAAGAAGTATTGTAGAAAAGGGTGTTCCTTATATGCAATAAAGGTGTTGGAATCCATTGAGGATGACAAACCAAACCTAGAGAACCACCCCATATTAAGAGAATACAAGGACGTGTTCCCCGGAAAAGTACTAGGTCTACCTCCAAGAAGGGATATTGATTTCTCGATAGATCTCACACCAGGAGTGGTACCAGCATCTGGAGCACCATATAGGATGAGCACACAAGAGATGGTTGAGCTCAAGCTAAAGCTAAAGGAGATGATGGACAAAGGCTACATCTGACCTAGTGTATCTCCATGGGGAGCACCCGTCCTATTTGTGAAAAAGAAATATGGCACACTCCTGTTGTGCATAGATTACAGACAACCATAAAGAACAAATACCCCTTACCCAGAATCGATGACTTGTTCGACCAACTGGGAAGTGCTACCATCTTCTCGAAGATTGACTTCAGGTTTGAATATCACCAAGTCAGTATTAAGGATGAATACATCCACAAAACAATCTTCAGAACGAGGTATGGTCACTATGAATTCATGGTGGTGCCATTTGGGTTAACCAATGCCCCTGCCACTTTTATGTTCTTGATGAATAATGTACTCAGCAAATTTCTGGAAAAAATTGTATTGGTTTTAATTGATGATATCCTAATATAATCCAAGAACGAGGAGGAGCACGAGGAACATCTTAGACTCGTACTTCAAGTACTAAGAGAGAATCAGCTCTATGCTAAGTTTAGCAAGTGTGACTTCTTTCAAAATCAAGTCCATTACTTAGGCCATGTCATTTCTAAGGAAGGGGTGGAAGTGGACCCCAATAAGATCAGATCTATTATGGAATGGCCTACCCCAAAGGATGTATCAGATATCAGATCCTTCATGGGCTTAGCTGGATACTATAGAAGGTTCATAAAAGGATTTTCCAAGATAGGTTGTCCAATCACTGCCATTCAGAAAAAGGGGATCAAATTCATTTGGACATCAAAATGTGAAGAAATATTTTAGGAACTAAAATACTTCCTGACCCATGCACCTGTGCTAAATATTGCAGACCCAGATAATGATTTCCTCATATGTACAGATTCCTGCAAGGAAGGACTCAGAGGAGTCCTTATGCAAGAGGGACGTGTAATTTCCTACGCATCTCGAAAATTAAATGAACATGATATCAATTATGTGACCCATGACATAGAGTTGGTTGCCATAGTACATGCTTTAAAAATGTGGAGGCACTACCTCCTAGGAAGGATATTTGTGCTTATGACATACCATTGTGGGTTGAGGCACATGTTTGATCAACCGAAACTCAATGCCAAGAAAGCTAGGTGGATGGCTCTCCTAAGTGAATTTGATTTCGAAATCAAACAAATAAAAGGAAAGGAAAATAGGGTGGTCGATGCCCTTAGCAGAAGTATAAAAACGATTCATCTCACAGTAGTAAGCACATGTAAAACGGATGTCAGGGAAAGAATCGGAAATGCACAAGAGACAGATGTATTCTTTAAGACCATGACCTCATACCTAAGACAAGAACCTACAAGGCTGAAGTATGAAGGCTAACAAATGCTTGAGGAAGGGTTGTTGACTTACAGAAACAGATTGTATATTCCAAACTATGATGACTTGAAGAGGTTCATAATGGATGAACTACATAAGAGACCATATACTGGTCACCCAGGATATTAGAAGATGATCACAGCCACTAGAAAACAATTCTATTGGCCTGGGTTGAAGAAAGGCATAGCTAACTATATAGCTAAGTGCCTAGAGTTCCAGCAAGTTAAGGTGGAACAACGACATCCAACGGGATTGTTACAGCCCCTACCAATCCTAGAATGGAAATGGGAAACCATCTCCATGGATTTCATCACTGGAATACCAAGGTCGACCAAGAAAAATGATGCCATCATGGTTGTGGTGGACAAGCTGAGCAAGTCTTCTCATTTCATCCCCGTCAAGTCAACTTGTAAGGCCATAGATATTGCCAACATCTTCATGAAGGAGATATTTAGACTGCATGGCATGCCCAAGGAAATTGTATCTAACCGAGATACCAAGTTCACTTCAAATTTTTGGAGATCCCTAATCGATGGTCTGGAGACAAAATTTCTATTCAATATAGCTTATCACCATCAAATTGATGGATAGACAGAAAGAGTAAACCAAATAGTAGAGTACATGCTAAGGATGCATGTAATGAATCATCCTAAGAATTGGGAAGACTACCTACCATTGGTAGAGTTTGCCTACAACAACGGTTATCAAGAATCCTTGAAGATGAGCCCTTTTGAATCCCTCTATGGTAGACAGTGCAAGATTCCAATCAGATGGAGTAATCTAGTGGACAGAATTACAATCGAAACCGACATGATGAAAGAAATGGAACAACAAGTGATTCAGATAAAGTAAAATATGAATATTTCTCAGGATAGACAGAAAAGTTATGTCGATAGAAAGAGAACTCCTAGAGAGTTCAATACAGGGGNTTTGAAGTCCTCTATGGTAGACAGTGCAAGATTCCAATCCATTGGAGAAATCCAGTGGACAGAATTACAATTGGACCCGACATGCTGAAAGAAATGGAACAACAAGTAGTTCAGATAAGACAAAATCTGAATATTTCTTAGGATAGACAGAAAAGTTATGCCAACAGAAAGAGAACTCCTAGAGAGTTCATGACCAGAGACCATGTCTATCTCAGAGTTAGACCCAGGAAGAGTTTCCTGAGAATGGGAGCCTATGCCAAATTAGCACCTCAGTATTGTGGACCCTTTGAAATCTTAGATAGAGTGGGACCTATAGCCTATAGGCTAGCACTTCCTCCCACTATAAAGGCACATAATGTTTTCTATGTTTCATTATTAAAGAAATATGTACATGATACTAATCATATAAATGACTAGTCTATGATCCAGGTGGAACCATAGGGAGAATTCCTGCCAGAACCCCAATGCATATTAGACAGGAAGGAAACCTCACTCAAGAACCGAACCATTGCACTGGTCAAGGTGCAATGGAAACACTTTGGCCCAGATGAGGCTACGTGGGAAATGGAAGATTCCATGAGACAGGCATATCTAATTTTGTTTACTTCAGTACATACATATCATGTTGATAGATAGAACATCGAGGACAATTATTCCTTTAAGGGGGAGGGAATTGTAACACCTTGTTTCCCCCAGTATGTAAATATAACTATATGGGTCGAGGAACTATGGAAAACTTAAAAGTGTGAATGTTTGATTTGATGGACCTTGTGTAGAAGGTCAATGAATGTAAATTCTGGTTATTTTAATAGAAACTGTTACGTATTGCATGACTTCTGAAAGAGGGGATGTGCTAAGAGAGAGACCATGATTGCTAATGAAAATGTGGTGGAGGGAACTCGAAAATGTTGCATTAACCTCCACCGAACCAGTACCATGATGGAACTAATTTTCTCAGATCAGAACAACCCTCTGACCAGGAATGAATTCCTGTCAGGCTGCTAGGTGGGAAGGCCTCCTTAAGAGTTAATGAGGGATGGGGCAGACTGCCCATCGATAAGGCTTCTGAACCTGACCATGTAATGGGGGATTCGAGCCACATGCAATCTTTCCAAGGAAGGCAAGTAAGGAAGCATGGTGGACAAGGGGAGACCTACAAAGAATGAAAAGACAAGAGAAGAGCTCTCGGGCCCAAGGAAGGATTGAAAGTGAAGACAACGAGTTCTGATCACGACAAAAAAAATAGATATTGAACCAGGAGAATTAGAGTAACCTTCGTCCTGATCTATTTTATGTATTGGGAGAAGGAGAGTAACCTTCATCCCTAACTTCCATTGAGCTAGAAGTAAGCGATCAAATCTCGAAAGCATTGTGGACTAAGCTCGAGGGTGGCTAGTGATAAATTCATGGGGAGTGACTGAGCCTATGGTTGGGTGGAAATGAGCACCTCTTTCAGCAGTCACATCACACTCTATGGTTCTGATAAGTGTTTTCTTACCTTATGTTTTTGAATTGTAAATAATGGATGCATGCATATATTTACTTATCTATAAAGGTTTCTTTTTCTTTATTAAATGATTAAGTTATGAATATGCGTTTGTTTCCTTGAGAATCTATAATTACTCTTGGAGTTCCATGTGCCCCGGTTTAATCACTCGAAGGCATTTTCCCCAAGGAATTTCATCACCATCCTAGAGCTGAGTGAGTACTTACCTGAATGCAGATATTGAACCCCGCAATCCCTGCAAGGATGGAGTTTGTTAAGCTCAGGAGAGGTAGAGAAAATGTGCACAGGTTCTCTCTCTATGCGGTAAGAAAAATCCCATAACCACTTAAGTCCTAAACCTGATGAAGGAGCACAATAGTTGCACTGAATATCCCTCTATGTGTTAAGTCTAGGAGTAAGAGCGTAATGCTCTTAAGTCTTTCATAACCGACGAAACTCGGGAGGGTTAGCGAGATTTAGGTATCGAAGGGGAATGCCCTTTCATTTGAAAGACAGACGAATGAGATCCATTCGGGAGTATCCAAGGTCTTTCACTACCGTCGGATTCGAAGAAGGAGAGCAAGCATTAACGCCTCGACTACTTTAGTCTTCACAAATTCTCACATCGAGAGAATCGCACGTTGGTGCGACTAAATTCCCAAAACTAGAAGTTACGATTTGATCATGGTCGTCCATCAAGGAGACACATGGTGAGAGCTCATCATTTCGCTGACTCGCAGAGAAAAAAGGTCAAGGAACATAACTGTTCAAACTCGCGATTTGTGAAACCACGATTTGATCATGGTTGTCCATCAAGGAGACACGTGACGAGAGCTCAACATTTTGTTGACTTGCAGAGAAAGAACCTCAAGGAACATAACTATTCGAACTCGTGATTTGTGAAACCGTGATTTGATCATGGTCATCCATCAAGGAGACACGTGGCGAGAGTTCAACATTTTTCTAACTCACAAAGAAAGACGGTCAAGGAACATAACTATTTGAACTCGCTATTTGCGAAACCACGATTTGATCATGGTCGTCCCTCAAGGAGAAACATGGTGAGAGCTCATCATTTCATTGATTCACAAAGAAAGAAGGTCAAGGGACATAACTGTTCAAACTTGCAATTTGCGAAATCGTGATTTGATCGTGGTCATCCATCAAGGAGGACACGTGGCGAGAGCTTAGCATTTCACTGAATCGTAGAGCAAGAAGGTCAAAGAACATAACTGTTCGAACTCGCGATTTTCGAAACCGTGATTTGATCGTGGTCGTCCATCAAAGAGACACGTGGTGAGAGCTCATCATTTTGCTGACTCACGGGAGGGAAAGGTCAAAGAGGGAAGTCGTGAGAACTCGTGACACGCGAAATTCTGACGCGCTTTAGAGTTAGGCCTCGGGTCATAGTGAATGGTCACATGGACGGATGCTAAAGGGGA
The DNA here is from genome assembly GCA_010110895.2 of Picea sitchensis. Classification (NCBI taxonomy): domain Eukaryota; kingdom Viridiplantae; phylum Streptophyta; class Pinopsida; order Pinales; family Pinaceae; genus Picea; species Picea sitchensis. The sequence continues at coordinate 72,506 of SNQJ01S0047493.1, read as the reverse complement.
AGCTAAGGAATGCTATCCCCTTTTGGAGCTCGGGAGTTGGAGGAGCTGGGGCGCCTTGCATCGAAAGCCCCAAAGTCACGAAATGCGACGCGTCGTTTAGGTTAAGCCTGTGGTCATGGGAATGGCCATGTGAGCGGAGGGAGCTAATCGTCGTTGGGCCCTTTCGAAACTTGGGAGTTGGGGAGTCAAGGGTGGCCCATACATTGAAGTCCTGACATGTGAAGTCTTTAAACCCTTTTGTATAAGCGCTTGGTCACAGCCCGTGGTCGCATGGAGGTGAAGCTCGCACTTGGTGCTTAGTCACATAGGCGGAGTTTCATAAAGAGGACCCATGGATTTGTTTAAATAGAGGTCCAAGCAGGGAATCGAAGAGTCGCTCCAGCTCAACAGGGTTAATAACGATCCTTGACCAAGGGGTCGGGTTGATCCCTTGACCTTCCAAAATTAGGAACCATGAATGGAGTTTTTGTCCTTTAAGAAAAACAAAAGAAAAAATTGTTTTCCCGTCATGGGTGTGTGACACCTATTCTCTACAGGAACACGTTGTATATGGTTTCTTTCCATCCCACCAATGCAATGAGGATGAGTAACCACGAGTAGTGGAAATCAGAAGCCCAATCTTGTGTGTCCTTGCAATCTTCTAGAAAGGAATTTAGTAAATAAGGGGCCCAACTCATCGAGCTCCCCTTCGTGCACTACATTTTCACTGCTACTACTCATGTGGGTACCTCCTCCTTTAGGAACTTGCAAACTATTTTTCAACCTAACAATCTTGTTGTAAATATGGTCACAGGATCGTTGATGTCACTAATCTTGATTCCCCTGTTACCCCTCTCTGTGCCATACTTCACCTTTATTCCATCGGAGATTTATTTTTCCTTTATTTTGTCTTCTAAATATTTCTTTGGATTCTCCCCATCCGTGGGTAACTCGGTAATTGTTGCAATCATATCAACATTGATAGGAACGGACCTATCCATCCACAGAATCCCTCCATTTACTTGCGCTGGGAGTTTCTTCACACATCCATTGATGTGTTGACCATGCCCAAAGTGTGGTATGTCCAACAAATTCATGATTCCCAAGTTGTATAACCTCAGGATCCTCTATGCAGGCTCCAATAGTGGTGCGCCTAATGGGCCTTCTCCCCTTCTCTCCAAGAAATTTTGTGGCGCCAAGTCTGGGAATTTTACTACGTCTGCCACATCATGGTCAGATTATTTAAGAGCATCTACTCCTCCCACCATTCTGTCATCGACCTTCACTCCCTTGGGTATTTTTGGCATCACTATGGCCAATTTTTCCTATGTGTGTTGTATTCCTTACGCACTTCTCTCTACTCGTGCCTTATTCTTCCCTTGTGGGGCAATACCCCAACTACAAGCATGGCATCAAGCTCTGTTTCACGATCTGCTTCTGGTTCACAACCCTGCTCTAGGCCTTGTTGAGTCGAATATGTGGCATGTTCCTCTTGTTGTATCCATGTTCCCCTAGACACGTCAGATTTTTTCCTTCCTACGTCCTCCTCCAGTTGTTCGGCCTCCTGTGTGGGTTTTTGTTCCTCCTTTATGTGCGTGGTAGTAGGCTCGTATTCCGGTGTGTTAATCTCGTCCACATCCACGACGGTGGGAATCTCCTGCATTCTTGTTTCTGTTACTCGAGCACTACTTCTCATATTTCTCCCAGTTCTGCCCGGCGCTCCAACTCTTGATGGTGACATTCTGCTAAATTCCAATTGTTGGCCTCAAATATCCACTAACTGTTATCACTTCGCACTATTTCACGCTTCAACTTTGCACTCTTCTCTCTTCTCCTTAGTGAAAAACAAAAATGATTGTTTTCCCCCCTTTTCCTACTTTTATAGCAGGATGGTGAAATGATAGTTGTGTTGCACTGACAATTGTCACTTTTTATCTTTCTACTTTGTTTCCTCTGTGGTGTGCCTTTCTATCTGTTGATTTCTCCCATGTGCATAGTGTTTTCAATCACTGATTTTTCTACAATGCATTGTTATTTCTAACAGTTCTATTATATCAAAACCTTCCATCTTCATCGATCTGTTTGTATTTTTATCCCATTTCTACTTTTTATGTCTTTTCTTCTTTTTCTCCTTTTTGTTTCTTTTTCTCATTTTCTCTATCTACTATAATACACTATGTGCATAGTTTCTTACTACATTGTAGGGTTCAAGTGCTAGAAGGTCGGTTGTCCCTGTATAGTTTCAGCCGACTCCCATTGATCACTCCTCTCAGTTATGTGCCTCCCAAGTATTTTAATTGTATTGATCCTCCATCGGTGATAGTATTTACTTCGTATGGGCCCTACCAATGCATATTGAATTTTCCTGGATGCTGACAAAATTTATTTTCATACAGCAAGACTAGGTATCCCTCCTTGAAACACTTTCTCTTGATATGTCTATCATGACAAGATTTATCTCTTACTTTCTACACATCCTGGTGAAATCCTGCAAGAATCCTAGCTTCCTCCATTTCCATGAGCTGAATTACCCTTTCTTTTATTGCACCTCATCCTGTCATGTTGGTAATTGTTGCGACTCATAGGCTAGGTACCAAAAATTATAATGGAACCACTGCTTCATGTCCATACACCAACATGAATGGTGTCTATCCTGTCAACTTTTTGCATGTATTCATGTATGCCCATAGTACTGTTCGTATCTTCAAATCCCAAGCATCCCTATTCACATTGCAAATCTTAGTTAAGGCATTCTCTAGGATCTTATTGAAGGCTTCCACTTTTCCATTTTCTTGAGGATGGTACGGTGTACTCTTCTGATGATAGACTTCAAACTCCTCGGTCATAGCCCTGATAGTACTATTGATAAAGTGAGTGCCTTGGCCACTCATCAAAATCCTTTGACAACCAAATCTAGTGATCACTTGTTCAAACACGAAGTGTGTTGTTGTCTCTGCGCAAAAATCTTTTACTGGTGTTGCTTTTGCCCATCTTGTTAGGTATTTTGTCGTAGTAATGATATACCTTTCTCCTGACCTCTTTTCTAGTGGTTTAATTGGTCCCACAAAATCTATTTCCCATTTTTCAAATACCTGCAACGTTACTTGTGGTATTAGGGGCATCTCATCCCTTCTATTTGGTTTACCAACCCTCTTAAAGACATCGCATCTCTAAAAATAGTCCTTAGCATCTCTATGAATTGTCGACCACCATAATCCTATGCACAATACCTTTTGCGTGGTAGCTTTCCCTACATAATGTCCTCCATCTATTCCCTCATGATCTTCTGCAAAAATCCTAGGCCTTTTGTTTTCTAGTATGCATTTTCTCAAAATGTTGTCAGCTCCCATCTTATATAAATGTCCTGGAATTAGTTGATAGTCTGCAACTCTGACTACCATATTTTTCTTATGCACAGTATTAAACTCTTGTGGCACAGTCCTTGTACTCAAGTATTCAATGATTTCAGCAAAATATTCATCATCTATTTGTACTGAAAACAACTTCACATCAAGGAAGTTATCCTCTAAATTTGTAGGTTCCTCTTCATTGGTGACCCTTGATAGGTGATCAAGTACTGCATTCAGCTTCCCTGGTTTTACTATCACTTCAAAATTGAATTCCTAAAATAGTAGTATCCATCTACAGATCCTCCCCCCGAACACTGGCTTGTTGACAAGGTATTTGAGGGTGGAATGATCTGTGAACATCTTAAAGTGTTTTCCCAGCAAGAAATGTCTAAACTTTTGAAGTGCATAGACCATAGCTAGGCCTTCTCTTTCTATAGTATTGTAGTTTTGCTCTGATTCTAACAATTTTCTACTAGCAAATGTTATAGGATGATCCAAATCTCTTGCTTCTGGTTGCGCCATAATTGCTCCAAGTTCTATATCAGATGCATATACATGCACATGGAATGTATTTTCCCAATCTAGGAATACTAGTATAGGTGTTGCAACCATATTTTCTTTTAAGGTGTCCAAACCTTGCTAACAATCCTCATTCCACTAAAATTTAGTATCTTTCTTTAACAGTTTCTCCATTGGCACAGTGATCTGTGCATACCCTTCTATGAATTTCTTGTAGTATCATGTATGTCCCAATGTTTCTCTCAACTAGCGCACTGATTTTGGTGGTGGTAAATTGAAAATCACTGCAATCTTGGTCAAATCTACTAGAAATCCTTGTTTGCACACTATGTGTCGCAAAAGTATTCCAAAAGGTGTCCCAAAGATGCACTTCTTGATATTCAATGATATATGACATTGTCTGGATCTTTCCAACATCATCCTTAACACTTCCAAATGGTATTTTAATAGACTATATATGGTCCAATCATCCAGATACATGTCTAAAAATCGATGTATGAACTCCTTAAAAGTAGCTATTACAACCCTTGAAAATATGGTTGGTGCATTCTTCAGTACAAAAGGGATGATTGTGTACTGGTAGGCTCCCCATTTTGTGGCAAAAGTGGTCTTGTACCTATATTCTGGGGCTATCTTGATCTGGTGGTAACCTAAGAATCCATATGTAAATGAGTATGTGTCGTGGCCTCCTACATTCTCTAAGACCTCATCTATGAAAGGGGTAGGAAAAGGATCATGTATGAATGCATCGTTCATTTTTCTCAAGTCTACACAAATCCTTATCCTCCCTTGTTTATTTTCTTGCACTACCATAGGACTTATCCATTCAGATTCCTCCATTGGTTCTATGATACCAACTTCCAACATTATGTCAATTTCTGCTTTCACTTTATGCTTATATATTGGATTCATTCTATACGCTATCTGTCTGATATTTATAGCCTTGGGTTTGAGAGGTATCTACATTTCTCCTAGCTCTCCTACTATGCATTTCATGTCTATAAATGTTGTTGGGAATAGGTCATTGTAATCGCACAGTAATTTTGTAATTCATTTTACTGTTTGTTCATCCCAATAGTCTCCAATGCTGTCCATTTTTGGATTCTTAGTTGTCACAATGTTGACTCTCTTCACCTTGATTGGTGTAGAAAAAAATTTAGATTCCAGAGATGGACCTTCCACCTCTCTTTCACCTTCAACTTCTTTAATATGAATGTCACGCGGGTCATCTTCATCTAGTGCTTCTTCTTCCACATGATAGCATGACAACAGTTCCTTAATTGTCTGTCTGTTTTGTTGTTGATACTCTATTATGAGTTCAACCTCTAGTTCATCGACAAATATTACCCCTCTTATATGTTTGAGTGTTAAATCCATGTTGTGGTTCTCATGTTCAAATGAGAAAGTGACTATAAAATTATATTGTAATGATGTCCATTCTGCAATGCCTCTGTGCAATTCCTGGTCTACATACTAGTTTGTTGGAACTCCTTCCAATGTGTGGATGAAGTAATGAGGCCATTCCTCTGGTGGTACCATTATACATAGTGTTATGCACTTCTCCAAATGTTCCATTGGTGTCCCATGTCCATCATATCTTTGCATCTCATTGCTTCCCTACTCTTCGTCGAATCTAATGCACAGTAGTCACTTACATTGGTACCAGTCCTTGATTGTTTCTTTGTGCACACCCCACCATATTGCAGGTGTTTCTTTGAGTGCAATGTCTAGGGATAAGAGCCTATGATTCTCTAACACTTAATCTTTGTATCTTGTTAGTAATTCTTCTAAGTCATTCACCCCATGAAAACTGGGAGGTTCTCTTATCTTTGTACCCACCCATCTTACTGCGCGGTCTATTCTTGCACACCTTATTGTGGAGACTTCATGTAATATTTGATGCCAATTCTCCAACCCTGTTTCTCAATCAGAAGAACATGATGTGATGATCCTCTAGTTGAGTACTCCATATTCATTTGGGTTGACATAATATTCTTCGCATGTGGTGGTTCTGTATAACTGGTTGATTTCCTCCAGATCTAAGCAAGTGGGTTCTACAAACCTTTCTCCTTCTGATGGATCTAATGGCACAATGACTCTGTATTCCCCTGACTCGAATTCCATCTTTCTTGTCTTCAATTTTATTATGTCTCGGTTATTGAATGCCCAATCCAATCCAAGCAATGTTGGATAAGGTGGTGTACCATCTACTATCTCTATCACTTCGAAGTCTGCCTTAGTGTGCACTCCATCCAGATCTATTGTCACACCCTTAAGCCTTCTGATTGGTAGAACTTTGTGTTGGTTTGATAGCTTCAATTGAACAGATGAATAGCCTAGTGTGGGCTCTCCCATGCATCGTCATGTCTTCTTAGGTAACACATTTACCTCGAAGCCTAAATCCAGTATGATGTCCCCCATGTTGAGATCTCCAATATTAGCATTCAAACTAAATTCCCTGCTTGTCCTCCTTCTTGTATGGAGGTGATTGATTGTTTTCTACTCTAAATTCCCCTCTAATTCTATGTTACATCTTTCTAACATATTTCAAAAAAAATTAACAGATGATGGATCATTCAGTATCTTAACACAGGATTTCAGAAACGTCTTGATAAGGGCATCTCATACATTGGAACGTTCTGAGCATGTTGCACGGTTGATTTAGATGCAACATCTTGCTTGAGGAAATCATGTCTTGCCTCCTTGAATATTTTTTTTTCTTTCCCTGCATCAAATTGTCGATGTGGTTCTGTATTCTTCTTCACCCATTGGTGTTGTGTTGGTTCTTGTCGTACTATGTCAACTCCTTTCTTAGCTCCTCCGTGCATAACTATGTTGATATTTCTTCCATCATCCCTCACCTTCGCAGAAATCCACTGAACATTCTGATTGTTCTGATTCTATTTTTCTTGAATCTTCCCCAAAAGTGTTGGGCATTACTCAGTATCATGGTCTGTTGTGTGAAAATACATGCATGTCATCGGTGGAAGTGGAAATTCCCTTGCATAGTGTCCTGGATGCTACCAGTTGTGGCACACTACTTGACCTCTGCCTCTTCCAAATTGTCCTCTACCTCATCCTCCCCCTCTGTATCCAATTTGGTCTCCTCTCGGTGCATTGTACTGAGGCACCTGATTATACTACGTGGGGTTATATTGTGGCTACGTGTTATTATACTGAGGTTGTGCAGTGTTGTACTATTGTTGCGCAGTGTTGTATGGAGGTAGTACTTGGTTGAACTGATGTGCAACTTTTCCTATCATCATTTCTTCATGCACCCTATAGGTATTTGACGTTCTCTCCCACATCAGATCCATTGTTATACAATCTTTGTCTTCATGACCCAATGGCTTGCAAAATTTGCAATATGAACTCTTGGGTATTGTTTGATACTTTTTCATCATTGGACAATGATATGGATCATGTCCATGTGTTTTAAAAATCTCACACCATGGTCCTCCTATTGGCAAAGGGTTTGGTAGCCATGTTTCCATGTACTGCGTGAATGTTGGGCACTCATTCTTGTGGTGTAATTATGTCCTGCATGTGGTACACCAAAAAGATTCTCTTTTATCTTTGCCCCTATTCTGGTTCAGTTGAAATGTGAGGTTCTTCATATCCTCCTTTAGCTCCTCTATTGTTGGATCTATATTCTGATACTGGTTCTCTTCCAGTTGTAGGGCTTCCTGTAGAGCCCCTGCCTGAGTTTGAAACTTTTGCTGCCTCAAAGGGTATTTCAGATGTGGTAATAGTGAGTTCACAAAGAGATGTCGATGTTGCATGTCAGTCATGACATATTTCAATTTACCCTTCAACTGTTCGAACCTCTGATCGATATCCCAAATAGACTCTCGATTTTTGTCTAATATCAATCATCTCATTCATGTATTGATCTTCTGAACTTGGTTTCTAAAATTCATTTATCAATATCTTATTGACATCTTCAATCATCCTTGTTGTTTATGGTTGGGGGGCAAGGGTTGCTAACGACATACCTTGACTCCCATCAAAAGTTGTACTTCTCGGATAGAACTTTCTGACAAGGTATCGAACACCCCAAACGAATATCATATGCAAAAGTTACGACCTCGAAAAGTTGACATATCAACTACCCCCATCCAGGCCTGCAAACCTTTTGGCCTTTCATCTTCTTGGGTTAGGGTTTTGGATTTTCACTATGTTAAAAAGGCTCCTGGATCCTCATTGTAAACATAATCATATTCTTGCGAATGAGCGTAGTTGTCGCATCTCTTCTCATAGATAAGTTGTCACCATTCTAGCGAGTTCATTCACTTTGTATTTTACAAATTTGTTCATTTCACTCATTAATAGAAATTGTGTATTATTGTATCTCTATGTTTATTGTTATATATTTCCTATATCTCTATTATATTCTTGTATCTCCGTGTATTTCCTTATTATATTTCCTTCTTCATTGCGTTCTTAAAATAATCCAAATCAGAAGATGTCTTAAGACTCAAGGCATATGAAAAAACCTTAAAACCCCCTTTAATCTCTCTCTCTTGTGGAATCATAGTCCCCCATTACTCTAGTCCTTACCCATATACAATAGACAATGTATTTCATTTTATTATTTTTCAATGTACAATGTTTACATATTACATCACTTGGCCCCTAGTCATTCTTAATACTTACAATTATACAATGCTACATTAGGGATCAAAACTGGGGTGTTAAAAAAACTTAATAACTTATTAATTTTTTTTTAATATCTTTTCCCACCCCTATACCCATATGTAAGGGTGGAGGTGGAGGAAGATATTGAGAAAACTTAATATAAGGATAGAGATGGGGGAACATATTGGAAAAAACTTATTAACTTCTGAGAGTCTATCTTTTCACAGTTAGTCATGATGATCTTTGAACCTTTTTGAGATAAATTGTGTGTGTTTTTGAAATGTCCAACATTTCGAGTGGATACTCCACCCATCATCGAGGACAAATAAAGCTAAAATAATGATATAAAAGAGTGATTGGGTTAAGATTTTTAGGATATAAATTATTAGATAAGTTTTGTGATATATCAATAACATAATNTGAAATGTCCAACATTTCGAGTGGATACTCCACCCATCATCGAGGACAAATAAAGCTAAAATAATGATATAAAAGAGTGATTGGGTTAAGATTTTTAGGATATAAATTATTAGATAAGTTTTGTGATATATCAATAACATAATCATAAATTTGTTGTGAAATAATAATAACTATTTAACTAATGTGAAAAATAAATTACATTTTAAAATAGATGAGAAGGAATAAATAAATTCCAAAAAAATTGAAAAAATGGGGTATGGGCAATGTGGATAAATGAAAGAAATATAAAATAAAGGAAGCTAGAAATAATGCCGGGGGGTGGGGGTACTAGATAAGAGGGAAAACAATAAGAATTGTAGAGGGAGATTACCCATAGGGGGCGGAGGATAGAAGCCATATAGAAAACCAAAATAAAGAATAAATAAGAGGAATCCAAGAAGGAGAGAAAATATATAAGAGTGATCCAAGAAGGAGAGAAAACAAATTTAGGAATCCAATGGGGAGGGAGAAATCTTATTGACCTAGATAATGGATAGTGGGCTTTCAAGTTTGGATATGTCTATAGCCATCTTCCCGTTTAAATTTATTGTGATTTTTTTTTATTTCAAGTGCTTCTCAAATGATACAAGAGGAGTAATAGGGTGTTCATGAAAGAATTTTGGTTTGGTAAAATAAAATGAGGTGTTTTGAATTGTGTGATCCCATGATACTTGACTTGGAGATGCAGTTGTGGAATGTGTTAGATATATGTTTCTTGAGATGGGATTTGAAAGATCTACCAATTTCTCCAATGTATGATTTTCCACGGGAACATGGAATTGGGTAAATGTTTTGGCCAAGCATAGATTCAAATTTATCCTTAGCGATTAAATAATTCTTAAGGGTTTTATAGGGTTTAAAAAAGAGTTTTTATATTCTTTTTGGACAAGATAGTTGAAATATAATCGATGATTCCATGGATGTAGGAAGAGAGATAAGATCTAGAGCAAGGGTAGAGATGGGATACTTTTTAGATTTAGAATGAAGGGTTGAGCGAAAAGCTTTATTGATTTGGAAGATTGAGTAACCATTGGTCTAAAGGGCATTGGTAAGGTGATATTTTTCTTTCTCAAGGAAATGGGGAGCAAAGATTTGAATGGCTTGAGTAACAAGATCTTTTAGAAAATTGAATGTTTGGGTTGGGTGGTGGTGAGAATGGACATGAAGGTATTTGTCAGTGTGGATATTTTTTCTATAAAATTGGTGGGTAAGGGTACCATCAAGTTGACGAGAGATGAGAACATCTAGAAAGGGATGATTTTTGTCCTTTTGAATTTCCATAGTGAATTGAATTTCCTTTTGAAAGGCTCCTTGAATATGATCAAAGAAAGAATTCAAGGAGGAATGGTAGTGACACCAAACAACAAAAGTATTGTCGACAAATGAAAATCAACATTTGGGATTTAGATGGAAGTTGTTTAACGCTAAAGCCTCGAAATGTTCCATATAAAAAATTGGCAACTATTGGGGATAAAGATGAACCCATGGTTGTACCTTTTATTTACTCATAGCATATTCCTTTAAACATGAAGAAAATGGAAGTGAAGCGGATTTCAATAAGGTTAAGGATTTCTAAGTCGAAAATTTTGGAGATAAGATCAAGGGCTTTAGTAACATGTATTTTAGTGAACAAGGATACAACATCAACGCTAACCATGACGCCTTGTTCATCAAGGTGAAGATTCAAAGTTTTTTTAATGAAGTCAAGCGAATCTTTAATAAATGAGGGAGTTTTTCCAATGAAAGATTAAAGTTTATCTCAACAATGATAAGAAAAAATAATTATTAATTGTATATTTAAAAAAATATTAAAACATTTAAAGAAATTAAAAAGATAAATTATATTCTCATAATTTAATAAAAAAGAAAAATAGAAAAATATTATATATTATATATTCCACTTTAACTTTAATTATTAAGTTGGAGAGTTAAAATATAAAGTATCAAACATTGATAAATATGAAAAATAATTTGTAAATAAAACATATCACAATTATTTATTAACTTATAAAAAAATTATTGAAATAATTTAAATAATAAATATTTAATATTATATTTATTAAAAACAATTTGGAGAAAGCAATATTATGGTTAGAAAATCATTTTAGTGTGAATAGGTTTAAAGAAATAAAACATAAATAATGTTGTAGTCTAAACATTTTACATTTTGGCTTTTGTTGGATTTGTACATTTGAGTGGTTAATTTTGTATAATCTTAGTGTCTGGGTGGGTTTTCAGCATGCTAAATCCATTTATGCATTGAGAAATGCAATTTAAACAACAAAAAATTGTAATTTCGTGCAGATTTATGTCGTCGAATTCCAACAAAAAGGGCCAAAACCTAGAACAGTTAGACAATGCCTATAAACAATATTTAATAATCAATATTATATTCTTCCCAAATCTCCTCAACTAATTTTACTACTTTATTATTATTTTAATTTTCTTTCATTTAAACGGTTATATTTTTTCATTCCTCCTTCCTCCTTTCAACAGTCATTAACCAATCTCTTGTATCAATTAACATGGAAGAGACAGGTCGTGAGGTCACCGTCCGAGACAGCCCGCCACGCGTCCCCTTAACCCATCGATGCCTGCCACCCTTCACCATGTGACTTAACCTCATCTCCCCGATGTGTACTTCTCAACTCATTGCACATCACGGTTGTCACACTCACTCTCTGGTTATGATGCTTCGTTAGTACCTCACTCTTACCTGATACTCCATTGGTACCTCGCTCTTACCTGGTAGGTCCCTCACGTCTTGCATTTCGTCATGAGAAATCCCTCTGCTATCACTCCAATTACAAGCCCTCACTTCACTCATTATGGCCGCACCCTTAACTCATTTTCTGAATCGTCGAGCAACTATTTCATCTTGTTCCCCTTCGAATTTGGTCCCGCCACCTTTCTTCCTCTCTGCTCATCCATGTTCACCCTCCCCTCTACAACATCCCCTCAACGTTGGCTCAATCTTCCCCCATCCCCTTGTCTCTATGTCTTATCTCCTCTGCTCCAATGGCTCATGGAAGTCACTCTCGTCGCGCTCGTGGAATCTCTTCTTGTAGACACAGGGGGCACTATGGTTCTCGTCTAGCCTCTGCAATTGAAGACTCATATGAATCCTACCAAGTCCACACTCCTCCCCACATTCGGGTGGAGATAGACTTAGTTGAAGTTGATGTTCGTGTTCTGAGGCACTTTGTCTCAAAAGAGGAGGTGCTTAATTATGTTAGCTCGTGGATACATGATACTAGAAACACTCAGACACGAGTCTCCCAATATCTGAAAACTATGGACATATATTGGCACTTGAAGCTTCTCCTAGGTTGCATCATTGTTGATCGACAGGAGAATAAGCATGATATTTTATCATCGCTCGATGAAATTGAGGGACAACTCAAGCTCCACAACCACAAGATGAATCTGATGGATAAACAGTTGGTGGGATTGGATCTCTTGCAAATGAACCTACCTCAAGCCCAGGTTCCTACAGTTGAGGGCCAACCCTCTACTTAGTTTTTATGCTTATAAGTTTTTTTTATCTTGTTGTTTTAGGAGGCTTGAGTATCTCAATACCACCTCATAATTGTTAAATTAGGAAGAAACAACAGACAATATTTTGCATCGTAGAGAGTTTTACTCTGAGATCTATCCAGACTTTTATCTTTAAAAGAAAAATATTTCATAAACCTAGAGATAGTTTGATGCATTGTTGTTAGTCTGGTTTCCCTACGGGAGACCAACAACAATATTTTGTATATTTTTTATGGCAATATAAAGAATCAGGATTATACAAAAGAAGAAAAAGAAAAAAAAAAAAAAAAAACTCACTAACCAATCTTTTCCTTTAAATACGTATCTCAACAATGTTTTCCACCATATAAGCTTCATTTGTCCCTAATGATGTGGAGTATAGTTAGGATGTTTCATAAATTCATACATAGCTTTTATCCCAAAAAAAAAAAATTGTCACATTATAACTAAGTGTGAAAACCTATATACTCATATATAAATCTAAATTTATTTAAATATAAAATTTATTAGTGTTAAAAGAATTAATTTTTTGAAATTCAATTTTTGTATAGGTTATATTTTTAGAAAATTCACTTTAACAATATAATTTTTCTTAAGATTAATTTATTTAAACTATTATTTAAATCATTTAAATAAAATCAGTCTTTTCAATCTCATATTTAAACCATAACCTCGTTACACTGATAATCCAAATTCAAACTTTAACCAACAATTTTTTTTATTATCAATTCATTGGGTATGACAAGATTGGTATTGAACATCAATTCATTTAAAAAACAAAGCGAATTATAAATTCGTTGGATAACGCAACAATACCATCATTATATCTTTCAAACTTTAACCAACATAAAATCTCTCTAATGAATTCGTTGGGCATGACAAGATTGGTATATCGTTATCATTGATTGTGAATTCATTTAATTCTTAATCAATATCATTTAAAATTTATATCGTATGCATTAAGTGCTATAAAAATCACATGAAAGAAAAAATTGATTTGAACGTCGCACTTTTTCCAAGTAAAAGCTTGCCTTTACGAATCACCATAATCGTGCACGAAATAATTCTTTAATGTTCCCCATAAAACGAAAAACGTTAACTTTTTAGACAAACCCTAATAATACAGAAACCCTAGCAACGCGTTAGAAAATCAATCGAAGTTTAATTCGTTTCGCAATCTGATCACATATGCTGCCATAACAATTGACCAATCCCCATAGTCAAGCGCATGGGTTGTCATGCACAATCGTGCCTCGACATAATTTTTGCGCACCAGATTCCGGTGAGAGAAACCGGAATGCAGCGTTCTAATTCAGTGTTCCACAATGCCAACATACCCTGGACTTGGGTTCTCAGCTCACCTCACAGAAAAACCTAAACAGTAAACTCATATTACAGAATACAAATCTCCTTCATCTCCAAGGAAAAACAATCTCAGAG
>SNQJ01S0047493.1:37434-48170 GCA_010110895.2 Picea sitchensis | reverse complement strand
TTAGTCCACAATGCTTTCAAGATTTGATCTCTTACTTCTAGCTCAATGGAAGTTATGGATGAAGGTTACTCTCCTTCTCCCAATACAGAAAATAGATCAGGACGAAGGTTACTCTAATTCTCCTAGTTCAATCTCTATTTTTTTTTTATATGATCAGAACTCGATGTCTTCGCTTTCAATCCTTCCTTGGGCCTGAGAGCTCTTCTCTTGTCTCTGCATTCTTCATAGGTCTCCCCCTGTCCACCACGCTTCTTTACTTGCCTTCCTTGGAAAGATTGCATGTGGCTCGAATCCCCCATTCTGTGGTCAGGTCCGGAAGCCTTACCGATGGGTAGTCTGCCCCATCCCTCATTAACTCTTGAGGAGGTCTTCCCACCTACCAGCTTGATAGGAATTCATTCCTGGTCAGAGGGTTGTTCTGATATGAGAAAATTAGTTCCAGCATGGTACTGGTTCAGTGGAGGTTAACGCAACATTTTCGGGTTCCCTCCACCACATTTTCATTAGCAATTGTGGTCTCTCTCTTAGCACATACCCTCTTTCAGCAGTCATGCAATACGTAATAGTTTCTATTAAAATAATCATTATTTACATTCATCGACCTTCTACACAAGGTCCATCAAATCAAACATTCACACTTTTAAGTTTTCCATAGTTCCTCGGCCCATATAGTTATATTTACATACTGGGGGAAATAAGGTGTTACAATTCCCTCCCCCTTAAAGGAATCATCGTCCTCGATGTTCTATCTATCAACATGATATGTATGTATTGAAGTAAACAAAATCAGATATGCCTGTCTCATGGCATCTTCCATTTCCCACGTAGCCTCATCTGGGCCAAATTGTTTCCATTTCACCTTGACCTGTGCAATGGTTCGGTTCTTGAGTGAGGTTTCCTTCCTGTCTAATATGCATTGGGGTTCTGGCAGGAATTCTCCCTCTGGTTCCACCTAGATCATAGACCAGTCAATTATATGATTAGTATCATGTACATATTTCTTTAATAATGAAACATGGAAAATATTATGTGCCTTTACAGTGGGAGGAAGTGCTAGCCTATAGGCTACAGGTCCCACTCTATCTAAGATTTCAAAGGGTCCACAATACCGAGGTGCTAATTTGGCACAGGCTCCCATTCTCAGGGAACTCTTCTTGGGTCTAAATCTGAGATAGACATGGTCTCTGGTCATGAACTCTCTGGGAGTTCTCTTTCTGTTGGCGTAACTTTTCTATCTATCCTGAGCAATCTTCAGATTTTGTCTTATCTGAACTACTTGTTGTTCCATTTCTTTCAGCATGTCGGGTGCAATTGTAATTATGTCCACTAGATTTCTCCAACGGATTGGAATCTTGCACTGTCTACCATAGAGGACTTCAAAAGGTCTCATCTTCAAGGATTCTTGATAACCGTTGTTGTAGGCAAACTCTATCAATGGTAGGTAGTCTTCCCAATTCTTAGGCTGATGCATTACATGCATCCTTAGCATGTCCTCTACTATTTGGTTTACTCTTTCTGTCTATCCATCAATTTGACGGTGATAAGCTGTACTGAATAGAATTTTTTTCTCCAGACCGACGATTAGGGATCTCCAAAAATTTGAAGTGAACTTGGTATCTCGGTCAGATGCAATTTCCTTGGGCATGCCATGTAGTCTAAATATCTCCTTCATGAAGATGTTTGCAATATCTATGGCCTTACAAGTTGACTTGACGAGGATGAAATGAGCAGACTTGCTCAACTTGTCCACCACAACCATGATGGCATCATTTTTCTTGGTCGAACTTGGTAGTCCAGTGATGAAATCCATGGAGATGGTTTCCCATTTCCATTCTCGGATTGGTAGGGGCTGTAACAATCCTGCTGGATGCCAGTGTTTCACCTTAACTTGTTGGAACTATAGGCACTTAGCTAGATAGTTAACTATGTCTTTCTTCAACCCAGGCCAATAGAATTGTTTTCTAGTGGCTCTGATCATCTTCTGATATCCTGGGTGACTAGTATATGGTCTCTTATGTAGTTCATCCATTATGAACCTCTTCAAGTCGTCACAGTTTGGAATATACAATCTGTTTCTATAATTCACCATCCCTTTCTTAGGCATTTGGTAGCCTTCATACTTCATCCCTGTAGGTTCTTGTCTTAGGTATGAGGTCACGGTCTTAAATAATACATCTATCTCTTGTGCATTTCTTATTCTTTCCCTGACATCCGTTTCACATGTGCTTACTGCTGCGAGATGAATCGATTTTATACTTTTGCTAAGGGCATTGACCACACTATTTTCCTTTCCTTTTATGTGTTTGATTTTGAAATTGAATTCACTTAGGAGAGCCATCCACCTAGATTTCCTGGCATTGAGTTTCAGTTGATCAAATAGGTGCCTCAACCCACAATGGTCTGTCATAAGCACAAATATCCTTCCCAGGAGGTAGTGCCTCCACATTTTTAAAGCATGTACTATGGAAACCAACTCTAGGTCATGGGTCACATAACTGATCTCATGTTCATTTAATTTCCAAGACGCGTAGGAAATTACACGTCCCTCTTGCATAAGGAATCCTCCGAGTCCTTCCTTGCAGGCATCCGTACATATGAGGAAAGCATTATCTGGGTCTACAATATTTATCACGGGTGCATGGGTCAGGAGGTATTTCAGTTCTTGAAATGTTTCTTCACATTTTGATGTCCAAATGATTTTGATCCCCTTTTTCTGAATGGCAGTGATTGGACAACCAATCTTGGAAAATCCTTTTATGAACCTTCTATAGTATCTGGCTAAGCCCACGAAGGATCTAATATCTGATACATCCTTTGGGGTAGGCCATTCCATAATAGATCTGATCTTATCGGGGTCCACTGCCACCCCTTCCTTAGAAATGACATGGCCTAAGTAATGGACTTGATTTTGAAAGAAGTCACACTTTCTAAACTTAGCATACAGATGATGCTCTCTTAGTACTTGAAGTACGAGTCTAAGATGTTCCTCGTGCTTCTCCTCGTTCTTGGATTATATTAGGATATCATCAATGAAAACCAATACAAATTTGTCCAGAAATTTGTTGAGTTCATTATTCATCAAGCACATAAAAGTGGCGGGGGCATTGGTTAACCCAAATGGCACCACCATGAATTCATAGTGACCATACCTCGTTATGAAGGTTGTTTTGTGGATGTATTCATCATTAATACATACTTGGTGATATCCAAACCTCAAGTCGATCTTCGAGAAGATGGTATCACTTCCCAGTTTGACGAACAAGTCATCGATTTTGGGTAAGGGGTATTTGTTCTTTATGGTTGTCTTATTGAGTTGTCTATAATCTATGCACAACATGAGTGTGCCATCTTTATTTTTCACAAACAGGACGAGCACTCCCCATAGAGATACACTGGGTTAGATGTAGCCTTTGTCCATCATCTCCTTTAGCTTTAGCTTGAGCTCAACCAGCTCTTGTGTGCTCATCCTATATGGTGCTCTAGATGCTGGTACCGCTCCTGGTGTAAGATCTATCAAGAAATCAATATCCCTTCTTGGAGGTAGACTTGGTACTTCTCCAGGGAACACATCCTTGTATTCTCTTAATATGGGGTGGTTCTCTAGGTTTGGTTTGTCGTCCTCAATGGATTCCAACACCTTTATTGCATATAAGGAACACCCTTTTCTGCAATACTTATTCATTTGAAGGGCCGATATTTGTCTCACTGAGATAGGCTTATGAATCCCTTGCAGGGTCATCTTTCCCCCTTCTTCATTTACACATTCTAAAGTTTTATGATAACAATCCATTTTAGTTTTATAAGCAGCCAACTAGTCCATACCAATAAAAAATTCATAAGATCCCAGGGGAATTATGTTAAGGGTCGCTCGGGTGGGCAATCCACCCATGATGAATTGACAAGATGGTATGGCCTCTACCACCTTTCTTTTGGTCCCAGTGGCTAGTTGTACCAAACATGGTTTAACATGTCTAATTGGTTGCAATTTACACTTATTGGCAGTCTGAGGGGCTACATAACTCAAATTAGAACCTGGGTCAATTAAAATAGAAATTGGATGGTTGGTGATCGTACCTTCTAGCTCCACTACTGAAGCTTGGTAGTCGGCTTGATTATTGTCTAGGGCTGCATAGATTCATGGCATGCTCCTAGCCACATCATTGATGGTGGTATCTTCTTGGATATTGTAGACCCCCTTACTGTTTTGTTGTCTGTGTGGGTAGTCCATCAATCTATGATTTTGTCCACAACCCCAATATTTTAAGGGTTCCTTCTTTAGGTTATCGATATTTGTTGGGACTGTCTGAAAAGGTCTATTTCCACTTTGAGAGGGGAAATTTTTTTGATATGCAGTTCTAGCAGGAAGGCTCCCCCTAGAGTCTTTTCCATAGTTCTTAAATCTTGAGGAGTTAAACCTTTTCTTCTAGAATCATGAACTACTCTTCCTCTTCCAGTCCTCATGGGGTCTTTTCTTGCTCCCAAACTGTTCATAACAATACCTCACCTTTCAGATAGCTTCTTCTAAGGTACTTGGTTCGTCGAACTAAATCTTATCCCGGTAGGTCTGAGGTAACTCACTGATGAACCGATGCATTTTTTTTATTTTTCATCTTTTATGTAGGGTACATACCTCAGTAGTTCAAGGAATTTATTGACAAATTCCTCTATGGTGAGCTGCCCCAGCCAACGTTCATAGAATTCCTTAGTTTTCCCATCCATGTATTTTTCTGACAGATACTGCTTCTTGAAGTATTTCTCAAACTGTTTCCATGATACGTCCTTCTCATGGACTCCTTTCACATTCCTAAGGTCTTCCCACCATATGGAAGCCTATCCATTCAAGTTGAAGATGGTTATTTGAGCCTTCAAGTTTTCAGAGTAGTCATGGACTCTAAAATACTTCTTTAAACCAAGAATCCAAGCTTTCACCTCTTCTCCCTTATTAATATCTCCGTCGAAAGAGGGTGGTTTGGCTTTCTTGAACTCTTCGGGACCACAGGTTTTGGAACACTTCCGTTTCTTTCCTTTCCTCTAAGAATGCGAGATGGCCCTGCTACTAGAAGACCCTTCGAGGTTTTCAGCTTCCTTTCCAGAGGACTCTTCCGATGAGTGTCCCTTGCCTCCAGGTTGGACCTTCTTTGTGGTACTTCTGCCAGTGGGGTCACTTATGGAGTCATGTTTTTTGATCTCAGGTGGAATCTAACCTCTCTTCTTGTGTCGCCGGTCTAGATGACTGGTTGGGGGTTCGTGCTACAGTTGCCTCTGTATGTCGAATAAGATCTGTAGAAAGACTGCATTAATTTATGTTTGTTTCTCTTGCTCCTTTATCAATCTCTCGTTGTCAGCCTTGAAACTCTGTAACTTGGGCCTGCGGTTCCTTACAGTTTCATCCAGATCTGGAGGGGTTTCCACCACCCTCCTTTCATCAGATTCCTCGTCTCTATTGTGGGATCCATCCCCTGCTTCATGACACGTCACCATCCTTTAGTATTGGAGTCTTCCCGTGATTCACTGACTATTCGAGTGTTGCCAAAAAAAACTTATTGTTAGCTAAAAGTCTATTAGTTCATGAAATTTACATGGTTCAATTTCTTAAATGCATACACATAGTAGAAAGTTTCATTCTTTTCTTTCATGACATTTTTAACCAGAATTTTTAAGAAAGAGATAAGGTAGAGTGTCACTCTTTTGAAAGAACTCCAAATAGAGTTTTTAAACAACTTGTCCATGAGCCCAAGTAGGCCACGTTTTGTAACCATGCTCTGATACCAATTTTTCACACACCCATGATGGGCAAAACAATTTTTTCTTTTTTTTTTCTTAAAGGATAGAAAATCCATTCATGGTTCCTAATTTTGGAAGGTCAAGGGATCAGTCCGACCCCCTGGTCAAGGATCATTCTTAAACCTGTTGAGCTGGAGAGACTCTTTGATTCCCTGCTAGGACCTCTATTTAAACAAATCCACAGGTCCTCTTTATGAAACTCTACCTATGTGACTAAGCGCCAAGTGCGAGCTTCACCTCCACGTGACCACAAGATGTGACCGTGCGCCTACACAAAAGGGTTTCAAGACTTCGCATGTCAGGACTTCGACATATGGGCCACCCTTGAATCCCCAACTACCAAATTCTGAAAGGGCCTAACGACCGTTATCTTCCTCCTCTCACGTGGCCATTCCCATAACCACAAGCTTAACCTAAATGACACGTCGCATTTCATGACTTCGGGGATTTCGATGCAAGGTGCCCCAAATCCTCCAACTCCCGAGCTCCGAAAGGGGATAACATTCCTTAACTCCCACTTTGGCCTCCATCCATGTGACCATTCACTATGACTCAGGGCCTAAATCTTAAGCGCATCAGAATTTCGCGTGTCGCGAGTTCTCACGACTTCCCTATTTGACCTTTCCCTCTTGCGAGTCAATGAAATGATGAGCTCTTGCCACGTGTCTCCTTGATGGATGACCACGATCAAATAGAGGTTTCACAAATCGCAA
This sequence comes from Picea sitchensis, assembly GCA_010110895.2. Taxonomy (NCBI): domain Eukaryota; kingdom Viridiplantae; phylum Streptophyta; class Pinopsida; order Pinales; family Pinaceae; genus Picea; species Picea sitchensis. The sequence goes on along the minus strand of SNQJ01S0047493.1, from coordinate 41,673 downwards.
GCTCGAACAGTTATGTATTTCACCTTATTGCTCTTCGAGTCAGTGAAATGTTGAGCTCTCGCCACATGTCCCCCTTGATGGACGACCACGATCAAATCGCGATTTCGTAAATCGTGAGTTCAAACAGTTATGTCCCTTGACCTTCTTTCTCTGCGAATCAAAAAAATGTTGAGCTCTCGCCACGTGTCTCCTTGATGGAAGACCACGATCAAATCCCAGTTTCGCAAATCGCGAGTTCGACCAGTTATGTTCCTTGACCTTCTTTCTTTGCGAGTCAACTAAATGTTGAGCTCTCACCACATGTCTCCTTGATGGACGACCACGATCAAATCGTAGTTTCGCAAATTGCGAGTTCGAAAAGTTATGTTCTTTGACCTTATTTCTCTGCAAGTCAGCAAAATGCTGAGCTCTCTCCACGTGTCTCCTTGATGGATGACCACGATCAAATCGCAGTTTCGTAAATCATGAGTTTGAATAGTTATGTTCCTTGACCTTCTTTCTATGTGAGTCAGCGAAATGACAAGATATCACCACATGTCTCCTTGATGGACAACCACGATCAAATCACAACTTTTGGTTTTGGGAGTTTAGTCGCGCCAACATGCGATTCTCCCGATGTGCGAATTTGTGAAGACTAATGAAGTCGAGGCGTTAACAACTACTCTCCTTCTTCGAATCCAGGGGTTGTTACAGACCTTGGATCCTCCCGAACGGATCTCGTTCATCTATATTTCAAACGAAAGGGCCTTCCCCTTCGATACCTAAATCTCACTAACACTCCCGAGCTTCGTCGGTTATGAAGGACTTAAGAGCGTTACACTCTTACTCCTAAACTTAACACATAGAGGGATCTTCAGCGCAATTATTGTGCTCCTTCATCAGGTTTAGGACTTAAGTGGTTCTGCGTTTCTACTTACCGCACAGAGAGAGAACCTGTGCATATCTTCCCTAACTCTTCTGATCTTAACAGACTCCGTCTGTATAGGGATTGCGGGGTTCAATATCCACAGTCAGGGAAGTACTCACTCGGCTCTAGGACGGTGATGAAATTTCCTGGGGAAAATGCCTTCGAGTGATTAAACCAGGGCGCATGGAATTCCAAGCAAAATTATAGGTTCTCAAGGAAACATATGCATATTCGTAACTTAATCATTTAATACATAAAAATAAACCTTTATAGATAAGTAAATATACGCATGCATCCATTATTTACAATTCAAAAACATAAGGAAAGAAAATACTTATCAGAACCATAGAGTGTGATGCGATTGCTGAAAGGGGTGCTCGTTTCTAGCCAACCATATGCTCAGTCACTCCCCATGGATTTATCACTGGCCACCCCTGAGCTTAGGCCACGATGCTTTCGAGATTTGATCTTTTACTTCCAGTTCAACAAAAGTTAGGGATGAAGGTTACTCTCCTTCTCCCAATACAGAAAATAGATCAAGATGAAGGTTACTTTCCTTCTCATGGTTCAATCTCTAATTTTTTTTCCATGATCAGAACTCACTATCTTCTCTTTCAATCCTTCATTGGAACCGAGAGCTCTGCTCCCATCTTTGAATTCTTCATAGGTCTCCCCTTATCCACCACGCTTCCTTACTTGACTTCCTTGGAAATATTGCATTTGGCTTGAATCCCCCTGTCCGTGGTTAGGTATGGAAGCCTTACCGATGGGCAGTCTACCCCATCCCTCATTAACTCTTGAGGAGGCCTTCCTACCTACTAGCCTGATGGGAATTCATTCCTGGTCAGAGGGTTGTTCTGATCTGAGCAAATTAATTCCAGCATGGTACTGGTTCGGTGGAGGTTAACAGAACCTTTCTGGGTTCCCTCCACCACCTTTTCATTATCAATTGTGGTATCTCTCTTATCACATCCCCTCTTTCAGCAGTCATGCAATACGTAACATTTTCTATTAAAATAATCAGAATTTACATTCATTGAACTTCTATACAAGGTCCATCAAATCAAACATTCACACTTTTAAGTTTTCCATAGTTCCTCGGCCCATATAGTTATATTTACAAACTGGGGGAAACAGGGTGTTACAAGAGGAAAGTGGGCGCAATGCACTACATGTCTCTTCATATAAAAACGGATCCCAAGGCAAAGAAAATCAACAATTATGTATTAGCGTTGTACCTAACATAGATCCAGACCAATTTGGAAGACACATGGATAATATCACTGGAAACTGTCCAGGAGTTTGGACAAATAGCGAATTTCCAAGCATCGCGCCATAGTATGTGGCTACAAGAAAAGAGGGATCCAACCAAGGAGTGGATACAGTTGAATTACTTCATGATGATGTAGGATATCTAGATGGAGGTCCAAGAGTGGTCTAAAGAGTAGAGAACACCAATAATCCCAAAGACAATGCCGGGAGGACAAACTACGACGTAGGACAGAATAGTCCCTGCACAAAAAACATACACAAATGATGCAAACAAAAAGAAGAATATGACACAAGGTCAAGAGGGGGGAAGCAGTCCCATACAAAAGAAAAGCCAGACAAAGAAGAAATCATAGTGTGGTTCTACACAAGGACCATTACGCCTAGAACAAGCACCAAGAGGAAGGACAGAGCAAGGGCGAGCAGAAGGAATAAGAACAAAGACACAGGAGAAACCTATGGAGGAAGAAATGTGTATATTTTAACCTTGTACACTATTTAATGGAAACAAATTTTCAGTAAAAGAACATAAAAGATACAATGGAAAATGCAAACATCACACAGATATTTTTCCCTTGGAAACCCAAATCGGGAAAACTAACATATTCTATATTCATTCATAGTGATACCTTGTTTACAACACAATATACATATAGGAGCCAGTGGCATCCAAAACCCTAACCCAATGACCTGGATTAGTCAACAACCCTAATTCCTTAATCAGAAATAGAAAACCATTGGCAAAAAACCATGTGCCGAAAAACCTCCCAACAATGGACATGAAAATCGAAACAACATGAAAAATGAGGCAAAAATGCAACACGTTTCCAGAGGAAAAAACAATTTCTCAAGGGCGATGCCCCCCAACCCTCACGCGGGGGGATTTCACCCCCCAAGGGGAGGGGGGGGGGTGATAGCCCCCCCTCAAACCCCCCTGCATTCCCGACGCAATGCAGACACTACTACTCATGCAAAGAATATAACACATAGCCAACATTTTCCCACTTGTTGTTTTCTTTGCATACAGGGGGTTACAGGGTTACATAGTCAACAATCCAGGGAAACAATGCCCATGGATCCTCTACATCAAGATAACTTATCACTGCTCACATATTTTGTTAATGAATCCACAAGATTCTTCAAAGTTTCCACCTTCATCAACAATACTTTCTTTTCTTCAACCATGTCACTCACAAAGCGATACTGAATATCAATATGATTTGTCTTTAAATGAGAAGTTGGGTTCTTCACTAGAAAATTGCACTCTAACTGTCACAATATATCCTTACATCTTTCTGTACCAACTCAATACCTGAACACAATCTTTGTAACCATACTTATTTCTTACTTGCATGAGTGGTTGCCATGTATTCAACTTTTGTAGTTGAAAGTGACACTACAACCTATCTTTTTCTCATCCAACTTATTGCTCCTCCAAATAGGTTAAACACATACCCACTTGTAGATCTCCTATGATCTAGATCTCCAGCCCAGTTTTCATCTACAAAGCCATGTATATCCAACACTCTGTCCAATCCTGGTCTTCCTTGGTAGTACAATTCATAGCTAGCAGTGCCATGCAAATACCTGAAAACCCTTTTTACTGCTACCCAATGCCCCTTCCCCGGTTTTGACATATAGCTGCTCAAAAATCCCACTGCATGTTTAATGTATGGTATAGTATAGATCATTACATACATCAAACTTCCAACTGCACTCGCATATGGAACATGAGACATGTCCTCCTCCTCTTCCCGTGTCTTGGGACATTGATCCGCAGATAACTTTACACCAACATGAATATGAACCTTGACCTGTTCACATTCCTGCATATTAAACCTCTACAATATTGTCTCGACATATTTTCTCTGATTTAACCAAAGTTTCCTCCTTTTCTGATCTCTTTTAATTTCCATGCCCAAAATTAAATTTGAAGCACCAAGATCCTTCATGTCAAATTTAGAGGACAACTGGTTTTTCACATCCTGAATAATATCCTTGTTGTTTCCTATCAACAACATGTCATCCACATACAAGACCAAATAAATCAAATGATCACCAAT
>SNQJ01S0047493.1:0-37080 GCA_010110895.2 Picea sitchensis | reverse complement strand
CACCAAAATCAATTCCCTCAACCTGGGAATAACCCTTTGCTACTAACCAAGCTTTGCATTTCTCCACTTTTCCTTTTTCATTCAACTTCTTTTTAAATACCCATTTGCTGCCAATGGGATTTCTTGTAGTCGCCAACTCCACTAGATCCCAAGCCTCATTCTTATCCAAGGCTACCATTTCTTCATCCATGGCCTTTTTCCAGAGATTTCCATCCTCTGAATCCACTGCTTCCCTAATAGTTCTAGGATCATCATAAATAATAAACAAAGAAAAATTTGAATGAAAATCAGATGGAGCATACCTTTCCGGTAGCCTTCTTTATCGAACCGATATCCTCAATACTGGTGTATGAGGATCTTCTTCTTCTAATTCCTATTCTTCTGTAGAGTCTGATTCATCAAACTTTAAATCAAACTTTATTTTATCTGGTTCTTCCTTACTTGGTAGGACTTCCTGTATAATAACATCCTTCATTTCTCTAAATACCACATTTCGGCTATACACTGCCTTCTTAGTTTCTGGGCTCCAAAGCTTATAACCTTTGAGACCATCTTTATATCCAATAAAAATACACTTTTCAGCCTTCTTATCTAGATTACTCCCATTTTCCTTTTGAACATGAACATATGCATCACAACCAAATACCTTGAGATGTGTGAGAGAAGGTTTCTTACAAGTCCATACCTCTTGTGGATTGTCATCTAACGTTGATGAGGGTGATCTGTTGACCAGGTAACATGCAATACCCACTGCCTCTGCCCATAATTCTTTCCCTAACCCGACACCATTGAGAACACACCTTGATTTTTCCATCAGCGTCCTATTCATCCTTTCTGCAACTCCATTCTGTTGAGGTGTATATGGAGTATTCTTCTTCCTTACTATACTGCACTTCTTACATAGTTCTTCAAATTTATTTCCGCAGAACTCTTTGCCATTATCTATCCTCAACACCTTAAATATTTTCTTTGTTTGATTCTCAACAAGAGCCTTAAACTCTTTAAACCTGTCAAAGACTTCAGATTTCTTCCTGAAGAAATATATCCAAGTATTCCTCGAGAAGTAATCTATAAATGAGACATAGTACATAAATTTTCCCAATGATGGGATTGACACGGGTCCAAAAAAATCACTATGAACTAGTTGTAAAATTCCTTCTTCCCTCGTTGCACCAAAGGGGAATCTTACCCGATTCTGCTTCCCATATACACAATGTTCACAAAAATCAAAATCCAGAGAGAATTTAAACATACCTTCAACCATACATTTACCGTGTATTAGTCTAAGACCCTTCTCTCTGATATGCCCCAGTATTTTATGCCACAATATAACCTTTTCTCCAGAGAATGTAGGATTTATTTCTTCTTCAACTCCAATATCATGAACAATGGAACTTTTACACCCATCACTAATAGTGCTTCCTTGCAACTTATATAGAGTTACAAACCAAACTCCCTTCAACAACACCATTGCTCCTTGAACCATCCTTCAGGTTTCCTTTTCAAATATTGTTTTTACCCCTGAATCGTCCATTTTGCTAACAAAAATCAAATTTCTAGCCAATCCTAGGATGTGCAGAACATCGAGTACTATTCTAATCCTTCCATCTATGAGCCTAAAATTGAATTTTCCTCGACCTATGATTCTGGTTGTTGAGTCATCACATAGGAAAACATTACCTCCATCATACCTTTCATGTTCACAGAACCACTCCCTATGGGGAGTCATATCAAAGGATGCACCTGAGTCAACCAACCATGCCTCATGATCTGCATGTGTGCTTGAATAATCCAAGTACACATCCCCTCCTTCTTCCTTGGAGGTATTTTATTTTGTAGAAGGAGATTCTTGAGATCTATTATTTTTCTCAACTTTGGATCTACACTGCTTCTTGTAGTGCCCTTCTTTTCCACATCTCCAACATACCTTTACAAAATTTCTGGGAGATTTAGATCTACCCTTTGACTTAGATCTCCCACTTGAGAAATTGTATCTATTTCTTTCCTGGGAGCATCCTCTTGCAAATAATGCTTTTGTTCTCTGTCCTTCCATATTCTTCCATCTCATCTCCTCTGACAACAAGGATGCGACCACTTCATCAAACTTCAAGGAAGTTTTATTACTACCTATGGACACAACCATGCTATCCCACAAGTCTGGTAAATAACACAGTAAACCGATATTCTTATCTTCATCTGAAATTTTAATCTCAACAGATACTAACTGACTTACCATAGTATTGAAGGTGTTCAAATGATCTGCCACCAAGTCTCCATCTCTCATCCTCAGGTTATACATCTTCTTTCTTAGGAATAGTTTATTTACTAGGGACTTAGACTGATACAAATTCCCCAAATTATACCATAAATCATTGGTTGTAGCTTCCTCTAACACATTCAATAATAATGAATCTGAGAGACGTAGTCAGATTGTTCTCTTCACCTTCTGATCCAAAATTTTCCAGTCATCTGCTAAATTTCTTGTAGGTGCAGTACCTAGATCTACCGTGATCCACTGATCTCTATCCACCAATAGATCTTCCATATTGAGCTTCCACAACTCAAAACTTTTCCCATTAAACTTTTTGATCTCCATTTTCGAATTTCTCGCCATTTCTTTTCACCTGGAAAATCAATACCACAGATCTCCCACTGTAACAAGGCTTATCACAGTCCTGAGACAAACCCTTGACAACAAAGGTGTCCCCCTGAAGCCAACAAAGGTATCCCCCTGAAGCCAACAAAGGTCTGATACCAAATGTAGATTTTAACCTTGTACAATATTTACTGCAAAATGATTTTCAGTAAAAGAACAAAAAATATACAATGGAAAATACAAACATTACACAAAGATTTTTCCCCTGGAAACCCAAACCGGGAAAACCAACATATTCTATATTCATTCATAGTGATACATTGTTTACAATACAATATACATATAGGAGCTAGCGGCATCCAAAACCATAATCTAATGACTTGGATTAGTCAAAAACCCTAATTCCTTAATCAGAAATAGAAAACCATCGACAAAAAACCATGTGCCAAAAAACTGCCCAACAATGGACATGAAAATCGAGGTAACACGAAAAACAAGGAAAAAATGTGACATGTTTCCCGAGGAAAAAAAACTTCTCGGGGGTGCTACACTTGAACCCCCATGCAGGGGGCTTTCACCCCCTTGCACCCCCCAAGGGGGGCCGCTGGGCTCCCCCTCAAGCCCCCTTGCATGCCCGACGCAATTTAGACACTACTACTCGTGCAAAAAATATAACACATACCCAAAAAAATGGCATAAGATACATGCATGGATACAGAGATGCCTGAGGCATCAGAGCCATCAGCGGCCCAAAGAAAGAGAACATGGGAGAAAGCAAGTGGCTCAAGGAAGAAGGAGAAGGCCCACAAAAAACTAATGGAAAAATCACTGACAACAGATGATGTGGATTTGATATCCACGACAATGGAAGATCGACTGTCCGAGGTGTGGGAAAATGCCAAGAACCATCGGGCTTCAATTCTGGAGAAAATACAGGAGGTAAAAATTGCGATGGAGAAATTGAAGATACAGGCCGAAAGAACACACCAGAAAAGGATAGGGAAGGAGTCACTGCTCAAAAAATAATGGATATCATAGCACAAGGGAGTTCCAACTTCATATTAACACCTGTGATGATATTTCTTGATGAGGAGACATCGTAGAAGCCTTTAAAAGACATTGACACACTGGACTTGGCTATGCCTAATATTCTGACAAAGGCACTATATAAATTACAGGTTAGCGTCACGCATGAGATTCAATCCAGAGTAAGGTCTGACATGATGAATATATGAATAGTACAAGGGGAGAATACCATAATGAAGGAGGTCATTAGCCAAGAGGGGTATGAGAAAAAGAGGGTCCAATAGAATCTGGACGAGATGGAGAACCAGATACAAGTAGTCTTTCAATCCATCTCAGATAACGCATAATTGAAGGAAGCGTCTTTAGAAGAGAAGATGAGAAAGATAACGCAGACGTTGCAACAATACAAAGACTAGATCAGGGAACTAGAGGAGCAGGAAATACCTACTACTCCAGAAGTCAGAACGCAAAGGGAACAGGATGTGACAACATATGTAGAGAACATCGCGCAAAATATACAGAGAAGGACAAATATGTTGGAAAAGAGCGCCCAACTATGGACACAACTACTAGAGGATAGGAGCCTATAGGAGATGAAAGGGTAGGAAGATAAATTGTATGCAACAATGACAGATGTCAAGAAGTGATAGAGAACAATGTCCCTACCGTAAAACATCAAAACTGCCATAGAGATGAAGAACCTACAGGCAGAAGAAAAAGCAGTGCAGACAAAAAATATGGCAAGACAGGTTTAGTTGGAGCCCTTACAGGAGAAGGCAGAGTAGATGGTCATGGAGATCGACATAAAGAAAGTGTGCATTGAACAAATTGGCCTAGAGGGGGTAGAGATATTAATACCTACACTCACCGTGCAGGTAGTAGAGGCAATGACAAAGAAGAGCAACCAAGATCAGGAGCAATGCCAGTGGATAACATAGATGTACGATGCACTAGCATAGTAAGTAAAATATGCTGGAATCTGTGAATGACTCGGGATGAGTCACACTGTCAGTGTTGGGGTCCTATTGGCACATACCAATGTTGAGATAAATCGAAGAAGCATTGAAGAAATCAAAGCATCACCGAAAAATAGGGGAGCGTGCCTGGAATAAAGGAAAAGGTACATCGGGAAAAGAGGAAAAGCAACATGTGAGGCGTGTATGAAAAAAAAAAAAACCACATTAGGGTTAGGGTTTTTGTAATACATTGTAATGGATGAGAAGCCAATAATAAGTATAAATAAGTGCCTAGAAGGTTTAGGGTAGTAGAGCTAGCATGTTATAGAGGACTGTTTTAGGTAGCAAGGAAAAATAATTGTAGGATATAATACCTTTTTGTAATTTGTTGAGTTGTGGGAGGGTGAGGTAACTAGACCTTGAGGGTTAGATCGCAGGATGAGGAGCTTGGTATGATCTAGTCAGCCTCACAATGTTCGTAGAGCTAGTTTTGTAATCGTATAAACAAAGTTGTAGTGCGTGCGACACTATATGTTACAAAACCATAATAAAAAAGCCTAAGCAACCATATCTTTTTGGACGTAACCCAAGAGGGGGTGAGCCATGGTAGATCATGTGTTATGTGAAATGATTATTGTTTATGTCCTTTCTGTCAATGGTTAAATCATAGATGAATGTATTAATGAGGTAGTTAGATATGTTGATTTACATGCATGAATAAAGATTGACAGAGTGTTTAATATAGATGGACAATAGATGAAATAAATGAAGATCACAAAATACAATCCCAGATCCCCACTCATTCCTAGACTGCAAGCACTTGAGCATTGCAATCACCCATATAACTATCTCGAGTGAGACTTCACAGTACACTCAATGTGTTGTGTTGCCTTTTGGTTTACCAGGAGGGATGATAGTTTTAGAGGGCTTTGTTGGAAGCCTATTCAAATATGAACCTGGGTCAGACTAGGAAGTAGGAAGAGAGAGTAACAACCAACAATCATATTAACCATTGCAATGTGTTGTTTAGTGGGAGGGAGAGGTGTAGGGAAGGTACCCATGAGTGAAGATTGTTTCAAGAGACCTACTCCAACAGTTTCGTAAGTGATTTTTGAGTCTCCCAGAAAAGGAATGTTGTTGGCCGTTTGAGTGCGAGCGTCATGGGTACAGTAATCTAACTAATCGATGGTCACAATTTTACCTTGATGAGGGAATTGGACGCATCAAATTCTCATAACATGGTGGGATATTGATTGAGACCATGTGATTTAAGGCCTTTCTAGCAAGCCAAAGACATGACACATGTGGATGCCCCCTCATCCAAGATCATGCGATGAATATGATGATTATGGACAACAACATCGATTTGAAAAGAGAGTTGGTGAGAGAATCATGATTTGAAGTTATCCAGGATAAACGTGATATTATTATATGACTCAGGATCTATAGCTCCGATGGCTTCCAAGAATGTCCTACATTGGCTAGGGCAGTGTTGTAGAAATTTGAGAGCTGACATAGCGCAAGGTGCTTGAGCCAAATATTCAATGATGTTGTAATTTTGAGTAGCCTGCGAGTTAGGATTAAAGGTCAAATTTCGAATTGTGCTCTTGGGAGGGTGTATAATATATTCAAAGTTTAGTTTCTCAATTTGGAGTGGCCCGGATGGAGGGGTAACAGTAGTAGGTAGTGAATCTGGTGTAGTACTAGTAGTTAATTTTTCTTTATCAGGTTTACCTAGAGGTGTGTTATATGTCGTAGTATGAGTGGTCAAATCTATCCCATTAAACATGTAAATGTGTGCACTCGACCAAGCTTCCTCATTAGGAGGATGATTTGGATTACCTCCTGTTGGAGGTGAAGGAGCTTGGGAAATCAATGAATGTTGTTGTGGAAAAGGATGTGTCAATGCAATAGGTTGAGAATTTCCTTTAAAAAGTTTGGCAACTTCGTATCGATGAGGAAAATATCGTGTGTAGTGTTCTTCACCACAAATGAGACGTGGAAATTTCAGCTTGCGCTATGGTTGTTTCTCAGTAGCAAGTCATTGCGTTTGTGTTTTTGCATTTTTGGTTTGATTATTTTTCTTGGGTTTATTATTAGTTTTCTTCTTCCCCTCAGACTTTCATGGAGAAGCATGTTGAACTACATTCACCTCAGATATTTGAGTTAGGGGGGATTTTTCCAAGAGTGAAATCGATCCAGGAGCGTGGGTAGTGACTGAACGATTGGTCATGTCGGTCGACTATGAACTAGATTGGGTTTTGATGGAACCGATAACTCCATCCACATGAGCAGTGGAGGATGTTTTTGATGGATCGGTTGATGGATGAGGAGCATTTGGAATCAATTCATACAAAGTACCATATTGGGAATAAACCAAGTCCATATACTAGGCATGAGCAATGAATTCCTATTCTATAACGACACCACCCATGGCGACGTCATGAGCAATCAGAGGTAAAAGAGATTTGGTGAACCATTCAGCCAACAATTGGCCAGGAGTGGTTGCTTTGATCAATTGTCGTCATCATATCCACTCATGAATATGATCAGAGATATGTATGAAGTTGATATGACGAAGGGAGGTCAAATGTTCTATGTCGGTCTCGTAGCGGATAGGTAATTGGAAGTGTGTGAGAAAATCCATGGCAAGGGAATTAAAATCTTGAAAAGTTCCACGTTGTAATTCAATGTACCACTTAATTGTTGTACCCATAAGTGTTTGCTGGAAAATACGTAACAGGATAGAATCATCCATTAGTGAATTTGATGAAAACCATATATGAAAGGTCATAATGTGGTTATTAGGGTCTTGACTAGGTTTACCATCAAATTTGGGAATATTAGAAGGAAATTTAGCAGGAATAACTGGCCAAAAATGAGAATTTAATATGGGATCATTTGTCAATTTCGATAGATCCGGTACATATAGAGTGGCTAAGAACGATAGCTATCGATTGACTTGTGGATGATACTGGTGTGGCATAGGGACACCGGTAGGGTCGTAAACTGGTTGAGGTGGATAATTGTAGCTAGTGGGCCCTCCCATATGTTGTTGTGGTTGACCAACAAAGGTAGGATTTACTTGTTGAGGAATGTGCATAAAAGGAGAGGGGAAACCCATTTTCCCATGGGGAGGATAACCAATGTAACCCGAGGGAATATAGTTCACTTGATTAGCTTGAGGTGGATAACCAAGTTTCCCTTGAGGATGGTAACTAGGTTGAGCTTGAGGAGGGTAAGGACTGGGCCCTTGGGTAGGAAAATATGATTGACCTTGAGGACCCCAAGTGGGGTTCGAGACTACTAGGAAAGTTTTTCTAGAATGGAGTCTAGAAGGATTAGGATTTGGAATTCCTCCTCATGGGTTAGGTTATGATGTCCCTCCCTGATGTGGTTGATGGAACTAACCTCTTTGGGGTGGTCCCCAGGATTGTGGGGGGTTTCCAGTGAATGAAGTATGAGGTATTCCCCATGCCATTGGTTGGGTAGAAAATAGAGCATGGTTGGTAAGAGGGGGTTTCCCCCCAGTCAGAATTTGCATGTTGGAGGATGGTTTCCCTTGGGTAGGGATTTGACCCATAGTTGGGTTCAAGTGTGTGGTATGTTTTTGCATTCCAGGATGTGAATATGTCCCAATAGGATTTTTTGGAGTATACAAAGTTGTAGCTTGAAGAGGGATACGAGGTGTAGCTATCAAGGTACTTTGCATTTGATTGGGTAACACAACTCTTGTTTCACTTTGAACTTGGCCTGAAGTGGTAGTAATATTGAATGTTGGTTCAACGCGAAAGATGATGGGTTAACCTGATGGGCTTGCCTTAGCACCGATGGTGGTAGAGGCATGTGGAGGGTCAAAAGGAATTTGACTAAAATTGATTTTTTCATAAAGGTCTTGTCCCAATGGAGTTCTCCATATAGAACGAACAAGAGTTTGATGTGGATCTACCATTTCAATAGATTGGACATGGGTAGTGTATTATTCATTAAAATTCAGTTGTATTGGTTCCGTATCTAATTAATTATACGACCTTGACGGTAGGTGAGGATAATATTCCACTATAATGTTACCTAAGGAGTCCAGTCGAACCAGGAGTGGATTAAGAGGAAATGAAAAAGCCAGGTTAACAGGAATGAGGGAACCTTCCTCAACCGCAAATAAGGCTCTCTCTGGATTTTCTAGCAAAGGAGTAGTAGCACTCCCAACGTCTGAATGGTTCTCAACCTCTTCACAGTAAGTGTCTTCAGGTGAGTTAGGAGGTAAGGGTTTGTAGCCTTCTTGGGGAAACCCTTGCATCCCAAGTGATCTACGAAGACCTTTATCAGTCACAATACCAATTACTAAGGACAAATATAGTAAACAAACATCACTCTCTAGAAAATCTAGAATACCAACAAGCAAATAATGCCTTCTCTCAATGAACGTACTAGTTGGTGATAAAATCCAACATCGCATGATAAAATTGAGAAGGGGATAGCATATGATCGAGTGGATCAGTTATGTTGGCGGCCTTCTTAACAAACTTACACCTTGGTGAAAGCTTCCTCATGGTTTTACCCATGGGTTACCCTCCAAGGAGCCTGACTGAGTTTGACCAACGTTTGTTCTAGGTACAACAAAGACTTCCCTTCACTATCACCTCATGTAAAGACCTTAAATATTGTGGCTACGAAGGATAGAAACTCATATTCAGTCTCTGGGAGGGTACATTCGATAGTCGAGTATGACCGTATGGGAAAGATATCAAGTCCAAAATTCTTCAAGAGAACCGAGGACAAGTGGACCAGTAAACTCCAGAGGACCCAAAACAGATTCGAAATTCACAAAGCTTCAATACCAAATGAAGAATGATGAGCCTCAAGAAGAACCCCCAATATACAATATTACTACTACAAATGGTTAAGACTCGGAGGGATAATCCATGTTTCTCTCCCGAACGTGACCTCGTGTGTAAACCCTGTGTGAGAGGGGGATCACAGCTATGCTTATACGAAAATTGGATTTACTCTCCCTATCACAATATTCTGATTTTGTCTTGAATGCTTTGGAGAGTAATTCTCCCAGCCTATTCCAAAGATCTAGTCCTAGTCTATTGTTGGTGTAAAGATATTAAAAATAAAAGTTTGTAGTTCGATTTTAATTAGCGTTCATTTTCATGGATTTTTGTTACACAAAGGTGAATTATAGTGAAACTGATGATGTTTGATACTTGACTCCAAAAAGAAATGAAAAGAATGAGATGCAAACTTTATTTTCAATGAAATTCTAGCTACAGGAAGGAGAAGAGATTCTTTAATTTCACTAACAAGCACTCAAGAATGCAAAATTTTATACAATTTCATTCTCAACAAGAATTCAAGCAATTTCCAAGTTATAAAGAAATCCTTTCCAATATCTAAAACCTATGCATACAAGTTTTTCTTTGTTTGATTGCAAATGCAAATTAAGATGTTCGTTTAATGCTTCTTTCTTTCACTAATAATGAAAAATTACTTCACTACTGTGATTTTGAAAAGAGGAATCAAAAGTACACAAACAAAGACACTCTCAGTAGTCAATGAGAAACCAAAATAAGAACAAACTATCTTCTCAAAGAAAAACACCGAAAAGAAAAAAACCACACTTAATAGTCTTCCATAATTGAGTAAGGGATCAAAGATAAAGAAAACAATGTTGAGATCAATGAAATTCCTTATGACAACCTCTAATCAATCATATAATCGAAAATATCAGCAAAAATAAACCAAGTTTGAGAACAACGGTTGATCTTGCAATAAGGAAAAACACAACAAACCCAATCAAGAATAAAAGAATGAAAACCAGTAAGTTGTAAGTGAGATATGAGACAAGATCTGATAGAATGGGATTCGATTCAGAGAGAAGGACCCAAGAACTATGCCCAACAATTAAGCAACCATCATTTTTTCAAAAGTAAGAAAAATTGACACTCTGGTAATCACAACACCAGAGCGCTACAACGCTCCCTAATACACTCTGGGGGAGCGCTGATCAGGCTATCCGTGTTATGAATTGAATTGGAGAGGGTGCTAATTTTGAGAGAAGTTTTAGAAAAACCTAGAAAACTCAAAAACTCAGGGAAATTCAATCAGAGACTCTGTAAGACAACTTAGAAAAGATGAAAATGATGTAAGGACAAATTTAAATCAGCAAACGAGATCTAAAAATAAACAAAAGGAAAGGAAAAACCAAGGAAAGAACCAAAACTGAAAGTTCTCTCCGTAGTGGAGTCACCAATTTCTGTTACGGAATAATTCCCCTATGGATAGGTGAATCTTCCCTTGGAGTACAAACCCCTCTACCAAGACAGAAATCTACCTTTGGACATACCATTCCTATAGATTAATTATTCCCATCGAAAAAGAGAGAATGAGGGATAGTATGATGTACCTCACTTTCGAATTTTGTCCGCACTACTCCAATCCACAAGTTCCAATCAACACCTGCAATTGATCACAAGAGATAAACAACTATCTCCTACTCTAATGGATTAGACAAAATCAATCTATCTATAAAAGATTAAAACAAGCATATACAAGTACACGAAAACACATACTAGAAGGAAATAGGCCAAGTATAATGATGAGAACTTTAAAGAGATACTTGCAATATTTAGATGACGTTGCAGAAGCCTCCCCAAATCCTCCTTGTCCAACCCTAATTAATCGAAAGATCCACGATCAAAATAACAATGCTTTGCTAATAATTTATCCTCCTTGTTCACCATGAGATTGCCTCCATTTATAGGATTTGAGAGGCTCAACCACCCTGGTTATATTTGGGATTAGTTGAGGATATGACTCCATCAGTTGTGATATATCCCTTAGATGCAACCTAAGGGTTAGATTCAAGCCAAACAAACTTGATCCATCCATAGTTGTCCTTAGAGAAAAAGAGGATTTCTTCCCATATTTTCTCAACCAATTCAATGCTCCTTTAAAACGAGCAACAAAGCACCATAATTCTCCCTTCTAGATAGAAAAATAGCGCTAGTTCTCCCTGTATATGAGCGGGGGAGCGTTGATCTTTCAAAAATTTCCAATATGATTAATTCTCATAAGAAAACACTTTGTTCTGATTGTCAAATGATGTGGATTCTTCTTCTAACACATTTTAGGGGTTGTATCAAGTGTTCTCATGGTTTCGTTCACGATGCGACACTTACATGATGAGAATGTGACACTTACGATACTTGCGACAAAAGTGAGACATTTATGACAAAAGTGTGACACTTACGACAATGAGAATGTGACATTATTGAAGTGAGGAATTTTGATGTGTAACACAGGGAGAAGAAGAAGTTGAGACACCATCAGAGAAATCCATGGCCAGTGGGATTCTGCTTCAAATCAGTCTCCTGTTGGAGGCCACAGTCACATCCTGAGAGCTCGCTTAGCTGCCGACACTGTAACTAGTAGGTTTGATAAGAGCTTCAACTGATCACCTAGAGAAACAGATTCAACAAATTGAAACACAAGATGACTATTGGTGACAAGAACGAATACTGGAACAGACAATAAGGACACATGAAGAATATTAAAAAATATAGGAAGAATATAAAATGGAGAGAATGAAGGGAAAGTTAACAAAAATCTGGCCAACTTTCAGAAAAGCAACACCTTAGATGCCAAAGTACATCGCAACTGCAGAACTAGAGGAACAACTTGAATTGGTTTAACAAACATGGGAGGTACTAACAGATCGAGCAGAGGACCTTCAAACACAATTGGAGGGGATGAAGGTGAGGGCCAAGGTACAACCCAGGAAACTCCAACGACAACTAGAAAGACTTGTCTTCGAAGGAAACAATGCCAGAGACTTGTTACATAAAAAGACCGTTGAATGTACCATCATCTTCAAGGAAGTCAACGACTGGATGGGTGTTATAAATCATCACAACCGGGAACTGGAATAGTTGTGCACCAAAATCCATACCCTCAATGAAGAAGAAGACAAAACACACGATCCTCTGGAGAAACAAGCAAAATTTGATGAACTGTAGCAAGCAGACAACTCTCTGAATACTCTGTTTGAAGCTCTAACAATAGGAAAGAAGGAACTAAGATCCTTCATGCCCGTTGTTCAAAATGCATACCTGCAAATGCACCAGGTTGAGAAATTAGTAGATGAAAAATGGAATTCTTTCATTGCATCCAATATGAAGGAGTTCAATCTCAACACAACACAACAATTCATTGCAGAAGCCTCATTTCTTGCCAGAAAGTGGAAAGAAAAACTTGAAAAGTTTCAGGATATAAGAGAGAAAGGTCTCGAGCTATTTCCAAAGTTGGGCCGTTCATTTGGAGGAGCCAAGGAGGAAGAAATAAAAACCCCAGAAGGAAAATAGGCTGAATCAAATAACACAAAAGAACCTAAGACTTGACTTAGGGCGAGTCAAGGATTGTGGTCGGGGCGTGTTGGGCCCTTAATTTTTATAAGAGAAGTTGTGCAAGTTATCAAGGAGACAACCGATTAAGTGAAGAGAGATGAGAAAGGAAATGCACAACATAAAGATGTTGGAATAGAAAATAGAATGAATCCGCGACAGAATTAGTTTTGAGATAATATAGTTAGAACAAAATCGTGAAGAGAAGAGGGCCTACGAGTTCTCAAGGAAAAGAAGGAAACAATTGTATTGTATTGAATGGTATTGCATTGTATTGTAATATGGGTGGGTTTGTGAAGGAAATAGAGGAGAGGAATGAGAGGAAAGAACCAGATCTGTACTCCAAAGTTGGAATGTAATTAGTAAGGGGAAGGGACTAGACTGATTATGATCAACTTTAGTGTTGTGTTTAGATGTGCCTACTGAGATCTTCTACAATGAGTAGGGTAGATGATCAATGTAAAGCTGTGAATCCCTGTTGTTCAATACTTCTGATATAATAGAAAGATAATGAAGATCAAATTTTAAAATGCTCCTGGTTTATATTACTTTCTGTATCTCTGAAATGTCATTATGTTGTTGTCTATTATGTATTACATGTATTTATCATTTCTTGATGTTCCGTACAACTCTGTTCTCGTGTATCATTGAATTATGTATTAAACGATATGAACATAATAATATATCTTTATTAAGAATTGTAATAATCTGGATGTATTATAGATATGTATAACATTCTTCTTACCCTTCCTTAATTTCTTTTGTCTCAGTTGCGCTTCGGGTGATACTTCTTTCCTTTCGGAAAGATGAAAATGCCAATGAACTAGACTACATCAGTACCCTTTTGTTGGTAACCTGAAGAGGACCCTGGTCTGACAAATTTGTGCTAACAATCCTCAATACAATCATTTACTTGGATGGTTGGGTTTTGTCTAGGGTTCGATTGAGTCACGATTTGATTACTTTCAGGGGAAAATATTGAAAAACATAGGCAAGATGGTTGGGAGCTTTGGTTTACCTCTTTAAGTGGAGTACTGTATGCATAGATTGAATTTTTGGAGAAACTTGGAATGCTCGTGGGAGACTTTTTATAGGAAAAATAATAGAATTTATAGTCGTGATTGTTTTTTACCCTTTTTTTTTTTAAATCTTTAGAGCCACACATCATCTTATTATTGGAAATTTCCTTTAGATCTAAAAAATGCACAAAATTTGAGTGCATCATTGATGATGTCAGCAAGGCCCCATGGCCACATGGCAAGTTCATATTGTCTGGGTGGCTCCTATGTGCCACCAATTTTAGGCCACATGTCCTCAAACTGTTGAAGCTCGTTGGCATGTTTCGTATGATTAAGGTGGGTCCCATGTTCACGTGGTATCTCTTGATTTGGTGATGTGGATTCTTGGATGGAATAACCATATGTTCTATCCTCTACTCAAAGGTGCACTTTATGTGTTCCCATTTAATTCCACAAGGTACCATGTCATCACCAGCTGGGTCACATCTATCCTCAATGAAGAATAATAGTTTCGATGAAACCAAAAGTGTTTTTGGATAGAGGGCTAAGTGGGTTTCCAACCTGGTTGGGGGATGCGAACTGAATAACCACTTTCCACGTGTCCTAGATGGTCTCTACCTTCACATGGTGCATAAGGATTAACGTACCGGCACTTCCCCGATGTGAAATGCAATGTGAGCCATTGATATATTCTTTCATGTGATCATCACGATGAATTTGATCACTAAGCCCTCGGTTGTGGACCCTTGGTCACCGATTAGGCCCCTGCTGACCTATTTGATCTATTCTAAGAGACTCTAGAATATCGATAAGCAATGTTACTGCCCAATAAGCGCTTTTAACCAATTGCGAGTGCCTATCAACCTTTCTAATCTCGAAGTTCAACATTTTAAACCCTTTAGGATTATTTCTTTGCATAATAGGCTATAATTTTGGCCCCTTCTCATAATAAGTCCAAGAATTAATCCCTTTGTCAAAATATTTTCCTGTAACTTGTCCAAATGTTTGACATGGTACTAACATTGGCTCCAGCGGGGACAACATATCCCTATGATATGGTGAGAACTATAGACTAGGTGTCTTCTTCCATTGGGCTATGGAGTCTATTCCTAAAACCTGTAATAAATCCATATATTGTAATATCTATGATTTTAAAAATTTATCAACAACTTAAAAATTAGCACCTTATCTATGTAAAATTGAAATTAAAAAATGAAAATTGAACTGGAAATGGAAAATGCAACATAAAATTATAAATAAGCTACTAATGTACAATGTAAGGAAAAATCCATGGGATTCAATATTGCAAAAAATGTTTGAGAAATATCACATTTACAGGAGCTCCCAACAATTCACCATCCAAATTAGCAAGCTCATAAGTGTTTTTATCCTGAACTGATGAAACTTGGAAAGTTCCAATCCAGAGATTGTCAATTTTTCCATGTTTTCTTTTGGCTTCCCTTCTAGCATCCCATTTTAGGACTAGATCTCTAGTCATGAAATTCATTTCTTTAGATCTATTTTCAAATATCTTCTTCATTCTATCTCGATTCTCTTGCTATTTATCTTGTACAAATTCTCTTGTTTTTTGAACTTCTACCAGCTGATTCATTCTCCTTTGCATATCATTTGGCTCAACTTCTTCATTTTGTAGAAATTTAATTAAAGGGAGGCCAAGATGAATGGGAAAAACAACATCCATCCCATAAAATAGATGAAAGGGAAAAGTATAAATTTATCTCTTTGTGTTGATCCTATCTTTCCACAAAGCATATTTCATATGAGAATCCCATGCTTTCTTATTTTGTGACAACATTTTCTTGATAATATTGATCAAGCTTTTGTTTGAGGATTCAACCAGGCCATTCCCTTATGGGTAATAGGAGGCTAAGTTCCTAAGATCTATATTATAGTAATGAAAAAATTCTACCATATTGTAAAACTTAAATGTTTGTGCATTGTCCATTATAATATTCCTTGGGAAACCAAATCTGGCTAAAATATTTTCTTCAAGGAACTTAATAATGACTGAATTTGTTGCTTCCCTTGTAGGGATAGTCTCTATCCACTTTGTAAACTAATCAATGGTTGTTAATATCCATTTTTGTTTATCACTGGAGTTAGGATTGATCTCACCAATGAATTCCAACCCCCACATGTTGGAATGGGGCTTCCACTTTGACAGGCTTGAGTGGTAATGGTAACAAATTGTGTTTTCCTGCAAACATTTGACATTCCAAACATGCTCTAACAAATGAATTAACATAAAAAAACAAATTAGAACAATAATAACCACCTCTCAGAATTGTATATGTTGTATCCCTCCAAGCATGGTGGCCACCACACACCCCTTTACGAAACTAAAAAATTATGCCTTTTGTTTCTTCCTTTGTAATGCAATTTAACAAAATTCCTCTATGATATTTCCAAAATATGTTTTCATAAATGATACAATGCTTGAATGATTTCAATTTAATGGATCTAGCCTTAGCCTTAGCCTTATCCCAATCTGGTGGGAATTGTGAATTATGCAAATAAAAAATTATATCCTTATACCATACATATTGTGAAGATTTTGGATATACCTTTCGAGGGGGATCTTGTGGGTTATCAACTTCAGGTTTTGTTGCTATTAAATAATGAGATATTAAATTTACTCCTAAAACCCTACAATTTGATCATGTTAAGAATTTTGTTAACCCTTTTCTTTTTACCAACTTGGTAAGCTTGATCTCCACATCATATTCTTATATCTTGGCTATCCATTTCCCTCTTTTCCCCTCATTATCACACTAAATGAGGATATATTTTATAGCACTAGTAGGAATTTATGCAAGGAATTTAGAATGTAAGACATAATCTCTAAAGGACTTAAGGGATTTTACCAAGGCATATGCCTGTTTCTCCATGATTTTACCATTTTTGTATCAGTCTGTAATGCATCAGGCCTATAGAGATATGTGTTTACAAGAAAAACAATACTATGTATGGATAATACATGAAAGGTATTACAGACCGATACAACAATGACATATGAATCTCTATAGGCGTGATGTCCTCTTCTCAGAATATTCCCTCTTCTTTGATCTTCACTGAGCTTACAACCCTAAGAAAAAGTTACACTTTAATCCTCATAGTTTTGACACTTGAATAATGTGCCTTGTTTCTCCTTTATAGACACAATTGTATGAAAAACAACTTCTTGAGACCTCTTACTACTTATTTATTCTTGAAACCATCTCTTGTTTCTTTATTCTTGAAGGTTTTTACCTTGGAAAAAAATGATTTACAAGACAAATTACTCAATATAATCATCCCCTATAGAGCTAGGCGCATGCCACTTTATTTCCCTTGTATTACCAATGGTATTTTAGCAAGTTGGAACATTCGTTTCCAATTTTTTCCCATTGGATTCTTGTTGTAATCTTGTGGATTACAACGACATTCACAGAGAGGCTACATTGAAGTACTACACATATAATCACACATGAAGAGATTAACTGGGAAGGTAAACCAATCCACTATTTGTTCCTTATTCATGAGTATAAATACTTATGAGAGATGGTTGGAGCAGTTGTACTCGCTCGAACTAATTATTCCTTAAGATCCTTTATGTTACATTATTGTACTTACTTACATATTTATCCTTATTACATATGTATTCCTATATTTACTTATGTATTAAACAACGATGACTATCACAAGGGCCTAAGAGGCCTCCCAACATCTTCCCCACACTCAATTCCTTGCTCGTCCCAAGAAAGCGTGTACCAGTGTTCTAGGTCTTTGCTGCTACAGAAGTATCCTCATTGTGTACCACCCATGCATACTGGTCTGCATAAGTAACTCAACCGCACCAACCACCAGCTGGATAGGGTGATAGACGTATACAAGGTTTATTGTGATTAATCTCTACTGTATATGAGTGACTATATATTACAGGTCCCATCTCCTCGATCTCCATGTTCTATGTTCCTCATCAAGAGCCACCCTGATTGTTATTATTTCCAAGTCGGTCGCTCAATTCAAAGCTATACTTCTCACTCGCTCTATTAGGTTGCCGCTCTCAGAGGATTCATTATAGGGGATCAATGAGGGTCTGTGCCATCAACCACTCATACCATTATTTTGTTGTCACAACCAAAAAAACTATGCCACATCTCTTGTACTCAGAGGATCTATCACTTCAATGTTCTTGTCATCATCTTTTCTTGAACACTCAATGTGTGTACAAAGTATCTCTCTTGAATACCTTCGACCGCTGCTCCTCATGAATGCTCTCTCAACTGATTTTTGCTCACTTCTATGCTGCTCGTGAGTATTGTTTTCCTATTGCTCTGATGTATGACTAACTATGATTTACTTACGACTCATTCCGTCGACTAAAAATCAACTAATGTCAATGAGGGACTAATCTCGTCAGGTAGAACCCAAATTACATTAAAATGGAGGAGGGGATCACCTTCCTTTAGAAGACTCACATTTAAACCCCCATGAATCATATTTTACATATGCCATGACTCCATCACTAGGATAATGTGGCTCAATTGGCATAATCGACAGCATAATGTTTTCTCCAAGTTGATGTTTGACTTCCTTTTCAGCTTCCTGCCATGTCGACCCACATGTGGAGTTGATCATTCTTGGTCGACATTCAGTCTGCGTTTCGACAAAGTCAAGCATTCACATTATCGACCAAGACTTGACTTGGTCAATTATTTCTAGATGTGTAACCGTGATCTAGTTTTTTTGCAGTCAATTCCCCTTGCATGGATTTCAATTTTTCTTCCAAGTCGCGCATGGGTTCTTTATTTTTTTTGTGTATTTTGAAAACTTTCACCACTAATTAGCTGAAAATTTGATATTCATCCAACCAGCCATATAGTTTCAGAATCTTTGACATTGATGTAAAATTGAATAGTGCACCACTAATTTGGAAAAACTGTCGGAAAACTTTATGTAAACTGCCATATGTCTTAGATTCTTATGTTTCCACTAGCACCAATCACTATCGCTCAAACCATAAAGGTGTGAACCTTTGTATGCATGAATAATTTGTTCAAGTGTGTAGCCTTTCATTTATAGAGTGCAACTGACCATTCATTACTTTGATTCCTCGTCGACTTACATTTTTGGTTGGTCGAGTCAATATTCCCTATGTTGGGTGAGTCGACTTACCTGAAAAAATTGTGTCTACTATAGAGGGAACCCGAAGAGTCGATCGAATATACTACCGACCCATACATGTTGGTAAATCTAGGTTTCAGGCGTAAATATATGTCTCTTCTTTCTGCAGGTCCTTCTACTTATTTTTCTTTTTCTAGTCAACTAGACCCTCAAATTCTCCTTGCTTCTGTGCGATTGAACATATTTTTCTCTTGGTCGATTATCAATATGGGTCCATCTGTCGAACATAAAATTTAATGAACTCGATAAATAATTCAAATCCTTTGCATCCATCGCTCCTAAGATCCTCTGTGTCCTCACCGCTACTACCTTTAATTCTCCTCCTTCTTCATTGATTTGTGTATTTTCTAAAGAATTAGAGAGGTTGGTGATAATGGAGGTAGGCGATCAGAAATAAATCCTTTACCTGCGGGGATTATTCCAAGAGTGAATTTGATCTGGGAGCGGGGGAAGTGACTGAATGATTCGTCACGTCGGTCAACTGTGAACTGGATTTGATTTTGACAGAACCTATAAATCCATCTGCATGAGCAGTGGAGGATGGTTTTGATGGATCGGTTGATGGATGGGGAGATTTTGGAATCAATTCATACTAAGTACCGGATTGGGAATAAATAAAGTTCATATAATGGGAACGAGCAACGAATTCCTATTTTGTAACGACATCACCCATGGCGATGTCACGAGAAATCAGAGGTAAAAGAGATTTGGTGAACCATTTAGCCAAAAATTGGTCAGGAATGGTTGCTTTGATCAACCGTCATCATCGTCTCCACTCATGAATATGATCAAATATATGTACGGAGTTGGTCTGGTGAAGGGAGGTAAGACATTCTGTGCCAGTCTCGTAACAGATAGGTAATTGGAAGTGTGTGAGAAAATCCATGGCAAGGGAATTAAAATCTTGAAAAGTTCCACGTTGTAATTCAATGTACCACTTAGCTGTTGTACTCGTAAGTGTTCACTGGAAAAGACATAACATGATAGAATCATCCATTAGTGAATTTGATGAACACCATATATGAAAGGTCATAATGTGGTTATTAGGGTCTTCACCAAGTTTACCATCAATTTTGGGAATATCAGAAGGCAATTTAGAAGGAATAATTGGCCAAAAATGAGAATTTAATATGGGATCATTTGTCAATCTCAACAGATCTGGTAGATCTAGAGTGGCTAAGAATGATAACTATCGATTGACCTGTGAATGATATTGGTGTGGCATAGGGACACCAGTAGGGACGTAAACTGGTTGAGGTGGATAATTGTAGCCAATGGACCCTCCCATATGCTTTTGTGGCTGACCAACAAAGGTAGGATTTACTTGCTGAGGAATGTGCATAAAAGGAGAGGGGAAACCCATTTTCCCCTAGGGAGGATAACTAGTGTAACCCGAGGAAGGATAGTTCGCTTGATTAGCTTGAGGTGGATAACCAGGTTTCCCTTGAGGAGGGTAACTAGGTTAAACCTGAGGAGGGTAAGGATTTGGCCCCTGGGGAGGAAAAGATGATTGACCTTGAGGACCCCAAGTGGGGTTTAGGAATCCCGGGAAAGGATCTTAAAAATAAAAGTTTGTATTTTGATTTTAATTAGTGTTCATTTTCATGGATGTTTGTTACCCAAAGGTGAATGATAGTGAAATTGATGATGTTTGATACTTGACTCCAAAAAGAAATGAAAAGAATGAGATGCAAACTTTCCTTTCGATGAACTTCTAGCTACAAGAAGGAGAAGATTTTATTTTCTTTAACTAACAAGCACTCAAGAATGCAAAAATTTATACAATTTCATTCTCAACAAGAATTCAAACAATTTCCAAATTATAAATAAATCCTTTCCAATATATAAAACCAATGCATACAAGTTTTTCTTTGTTTGATTGCAAATGAAAATTAATATGTTCGTCTAATGCTTCTTGCTTTCACTAATAATGAAAAATTACTTCACTACTGTGTTTGAAAAGAGGAAGCAAAAGTACAAAAACAAATACACTCTCAGTAGTCAATGAGAAAACAAAAGAAGAACAAACTATCTGCTCAAAGAAAAACACCAAAAAGAAAAAAACCACACTTAATAGTCTTCCAGAATTGAATAAGGGATCAAAGACAAAGAAAATAGTGCTAATATCAATGGAATTCCTTATGAAAACCTCTAATCAATCAGATAATCGAGAAGAGTAGCAAAAAGAAACCAAGTTTGAGAACAACGGTTGATCTTGCAATAAGGAAAAAAAACACAAACCCATTCAAGACTAAAAGAATGAAAATCAATTAGTTGTAAGTCAGACATGAGACAAGATATGATAGAATGGGATCTGAGTCAGGAGAAAGACCCAAGAACTATGCCCATCAAGTAAGCAACCATCATTTTTTCAAAAGAACGAAAAATCAACGCTCTGGTAATCATAGCACCAGAGCACTACAACGCTCCCTAATACACTCTGGGGGAGCATTGATCAGGATATTGGTGCTATGAGTTGAACTGGAGAGGGCACTAGTTTTTAGAGAAGTTTTAGAAAAACCCAGAAAACTCAAAAACTCAGGGAAATTCAATCAGAGACTTTGTAAGACAACTTAGCAAAGATGAAAATCATGTAAAGAAAAATTTAAATCAACAAACATGATATTCTTAAGATAGACAAAAGGAAAGGACAAACCAAGGAAAGAACCAAAACTGAAAGTTCTCTCCCCAATGGAGTCGCCAATTTCTGTTACAGAATAATTCCTCTGTGGAGAGGTGAATTTTCCCTTGGAGTACAGACCCCTCTACCAAGACAAAAAACTACCTTTGGACATAGAGGAACCCAATCAAGACTAAAAGAATGAAAAACAGTAAGTTGTAAGTCAGACATGAGACAAGATCTGATAGAATGGGATCCGAGTCAGATAGAAAGACCAAAGAACTATGCCCAACAAGTAAGCAACCATCAATTTTTCAAAAGAAAAAAAAATTGGTGCTTTGGTAATCACAACATAAAAGCACTACAATGCTCCATAATACACTCCAGGGGAGTGTTGATTAGGCTATCATTGCTATGAATTGAACTAGAGAGGGAACTAGTTTTGAGAGAAGTTTTAGAAAACCCCAAAAACTCAAAAACTCAGGGAAATTCAATCAGAGACTCTGTAAGACAACTTATCAAAGATTAAAATGATTTAAGGACAAATTTAAATCAACAAATAGGATATTAATATAGACAAAAGGAAAGGACAAACCAAGGAAATAACCAAAACTGAAATTTATCTCCCTAATGAAGTTGCCAATTTCTATTATGAAATAATTCCTCTGTGGACAGGTGAATCTTCCCTTGGAGTACAAACCCCTCTACCAAGACAAAAAAATACCTTTGGACACTACCATTCCTATATATTAATTATGCCCATTGAAAAATAGATAAGGAGGGATAGTATGATGTACCTCACTTTCGAAGTTTGTCGGCGCTGATCCAATCTACAAGTTCCAATCAACACCTACAATGGATCACAAGAGACAAACAACTATCTCCTACTCTAATGGATTAGACAAAATCAATCTATCTATAAAAGATTAAAACAAGCATAAACAAGTACATGTAAACACATACTAGAAGGAAATAGGCCAATTATATTGATGAGAACTTTAAAAATACACTTACAATCTTTAGATGATGTTGCAACAACCTCCCCAAATCCT
Source organism: Picea sitchensis (assembly GCA_010110895.2). Taxonomy (NCBI): domain Eukaryota; kingdom Viridiplantae; phylum Streptophyta; class Pinopsida; order Pinales; family Pinaceae; genus Picea; species Picea sitchensis. The sequence goes on along the minus strand of SNQJ01S0047493.1, from coordinate 14,219 downwards.
CCTTGCCAGACCCTTGCTCGAAAGATCCACGATCAGAATAAAAATGCTTTGCTGATAATTTCTCCTCCTTGTTCACCATGAGAATGCCTCCATTTATTAGCTTTGAGAGGCTCAACTATCTTGGTTATATTTGGGATTAGTTGAGGATATGACTCCATCAGTTGTGATATCTCCCTTAGATGAAGCCTAAGGGTTAGATTCGAGCCAAACAAACTCAATCCATCCATAGTTGTCCTTAGAGAAAAAGGGCATTTCTTCCCATATTTTTTCAACCAATTCGATGCTCCCTTACAACGGGCAAAAGAGCTCTATAATTCTCTTTGCTAGATATACAAATAGTGCTAGCGCTCCCTGTATATGAGCAGGGGAGCGTTGATCTTCCAAAAGTTTCCAAGATGACTAATTCTCATAAGAAAACACCTTGTTCCGATTGTCAAATGATGGGGATTCTTCTTCTAACATGTTTTAGGGGTTGTATCAACTATTCTCATGGGTTCGTTCATGATGTGACACTTACATGATGAAAATGTGACACTTATGAAACTTGCAACAAACGTGCAACACTTATGAAAATGAGAATGTGAAATTATCAAAGTGAGTAATTTTGGTGTGTAACATAGGGAGAACAAGAAGTTGAGACACCATCAGAGAAATCCATGGCTAGTGGGATTCCTCTTCAAATCAGACTCCTGCTAGAGGCCACAGTCACATCTAGAGAGATCGCTCAACTGCCGACACTGCAACTAGTAGGTTTGATCAGAGCCTCAACTGATCACCTAGAGAAATGGTTTCAACACGCTGAAACACAAGATGAATATTGGTTACAATAAGGAATACTAGAACAAACCAAAAGGACACGGGAAGAATATTCAAAAATATAGGAAGAAGAGAAAACTGAGAGAATGAAGGGAAATTTAACAAAAATCTGGCCAACTTTTAGAAAATAAACACCTTAGATGCCAGAGTACAACACAACTGCATAACTAGAGGAACAACTCGAATTGGTTCTGCAAGCATGGGAGGTACTAACAGATCGAGTAGAGGACCTTCAAACAAAATTGGAGGGGATGAAGTTGAGGGCCAAGGTACAACCCAAGGAACTCCAACAACAACTAAAAAGAGTTGTCTTGGAAGGAAACGATGCCAGAGACTTGCTGCATAAAAAGACCATTGAATGTACCACCATCTTCAAGGAAGTCAACAACTGGATGGGTGTTATAAATCATTGCAACTAGGCACTGGAAGAGTTGTGCACCAAAATCCATACCCTCAATGAAGAATCAGCCAAAATACATGATCCTCTGTAGCAACAAGAAAAAATTGATGAATTGCAGCAAGCATACAACTCTCTGAAGGCTTTGATTGAAGCTCAAACAATAGAAAAGAAGGAACTAAGAGCCTTTGAGCCCATTGTTCAATCTGCATACCTGCAGATGCACCAGGTTGAGACATTAGTAGATAAAAAATGGAATTCTTTCATTGCATCCAATCTAAAGGAGTTCAACCTCAACGCAACACAACAATTCATTGTAGAAGCCTCTTTGCTTGCCAAAAAGTGGCAAGACAAACTTGAACAATTCCAGGAGATAACAGAGAAATTCTCGAGCTATTGCCAAAGTTGGGACCTTCATTTGGAGGACCCAAGGAGGAATAAATAAAACCCCAGAAGGACAATAGGCCAAATCGAAGAACACAGAAGAACCAAAGACTTGACTCAGGGTGAGTCAAGGATTGTGGTCAGGGCCTGTTGGGCCCTTTATTTTTATACGATAAGTTGTGCAAGTTATCAAGGAGACAACCGATCAAGTGAAGAGGTATGATAAAGGAAATGCACAAAAAAAATACATAGGAATAGAAAACAATCTGAATCCAATGCATAATTAGTTTTGAGACAATACCGTTCGAACAAAATCTTGAAGAGAAGAGGGCCTACGGGTTCTCAAGGAGAAGAAGGAAACAATTGTATTGTATTGAATGGTATTGTATTGTATTGTAATATGGGTGGGNGAAATAGAGGAGATGAATGAGAGGCAAGAACTGGATCTATAATCCAGAGTTGGAATGTAATTAGTAAGAGGAAGGGACTAAATTGATTACGATCAACTTTAGTGTTGTGTTGAGATGTGCCTACTGATCTCTTCTACAATGAGTAGGGTAGATGATCAATGTAAAGTTGTGAATGCATGTTGTTCAAGACTTATGATATAATAGAAAGATAATGGAGATCAAATTTTAAAATTCTCTTGGTTTATATTACTTTTTGTATCTCTGAAATGTCATTATATTGTTGTCTGTTATGTATTACATGTCTTTATCATTTCTTGGTGTTTTGTGCAACTCTGTTCTCGTGTATCCATGTATGATATATTAAAGGATGTGAACATAATAATCTATCTTGGTAATAATATGGATGTATTATAGATCTGTATAACATTCTTCTTACCCTTCCCTAATTTCTTTTGTCTCAGTTGCGCTTCGGGTGAGACTTCTTTCCTTTCGGAAAGATGAAAATGCCAACACACTAGACTACATCGGTACCCTTTTGTTGGTAACTTGAAGAGGACCCTGGTATGACAACTTTGTGCCAACAATCCTCAAATACAATCATTTACTTTAATGGTTGGGCTTGGCTAGGGTTCAATTGAGTCACCATTTGATTACTTTCAGGGGAAAAAGATTGAAAAACATAGGCAAGATGGCTAGGAGCTTTGGGTTACCTCTTTAAGTGGATTAATGTATGCATAGATTGAATTTTTGGAGAAACTTGGAATGCTCGTGGGCAACTTTGTATAGGAAAAATAATATAATTTATATTCGTGAGTGTTTTTAACCCTTTTTTTTTAAATCTTTAGAGCCACACATCATCTTATTATTGGAAACTTCCTTTAGATATAAAAAATGCACAAAATTTGAGTGCATCATTGATGATGTCAGCAAGGCCCCATGGCCACATGGTAGGTTCATATTATCTAGGTGGCTCCCATGTGCCACCAATGTTAGGCCACATTTCCTCAGACTATTGTATTCTTGTTGGCATGTTTCATATGATTAAGGTGGGTCCCATGTCCACGTGGTATCTCTTGATTTGGTCATGTGGATGCTTAGATGAAATAACCACCTATTCTATCCTCTACTCAAAGGTGCACTTTATGTGTTCCCATTTAATGCCACAAGGTACCATGTCATCACCAGCTGGGTTACATCTATCCTCAATGAAGAATAACATTTTCGATGAAACCAAAAGTATTTTTGCATGGCAGGCTAAGTGGTTTTCCAACCCAGTTGGGGGATGCAAACCAAATAACCACTTTCCACGTGTCCCAAATGGTCTCCACCTTCACATGGTGCATAAGGATTAATGTACCTGCACTTCCCTGATGTGAAATGCAACGTGAGTCATTGATATATTCTTTCATGTGATCATCACGATGAATTTGATCACTAAGCCCTCGGTCGTGGACCCTTGGTCACCGATTAGGCCCCTGCTGGACAATTTGACCTATTCTAAGAGACTCTAGACGATCGATAATCACTTTTAACCAATTTCAAGTGCCTATCAACCTTTCTAATCTTGATGTCCAACATTTTAGACCCTTTAGGCTTATTTCTTTGCATAATAGACTATAATTTTGGCCCCTTTTTATAATAAGTCCAAGAATTAATCCCTTTGTCAAAATATTTTCCTTTAACTTGTCCAAATGTTTGACATGGTACTAACATTGGCTCTAGCGGGGACAACATATCCCTATGATCTGGTGAGAACTATAGATTAGGTGTCTTCTTCCATTGGGATATGGAGTCTATTCCTAAAACCTGTAATAAATCCATATATTGTAATATATACGATTTGCAAAAATGCTCAACAACTTAAAAATTAACACCTTATCTATGTAAAATTGAAATTAAAAAATGAAAATTGAACTGGAAATGGAAAATGCAACAGAAAATTAGAAATAAGCTACTAATGTACATAATAAGGAAAACTCCATGGGATTCAATATTGCAAAAAATGTTTGAGAAATCTCGCATTTACAAGAGCTCCCAACAATTCACCATCCAAATTAGCAATCTCATAAGTGTTGTTATCCCGAACTGATGAAACTTGGAAAGTTCCAATCTAGAGATTGTCAAATTTTCCATGTTTTCTTTTGGCTTCCCTTCTAGCATCCCATTTTAGGACTAGATATCTAGTCATGAAATTCCTTTCTTTAGCTCTATTGTCAAATATCTTCTTCATTCTATCTCGATGCTCTTGAGATTTATCTTGTACAAATTCTCTTGTTTGTTGAACTGACCAGTTGATTCATTCTCCTTTGCATATCATTTGGCTCATCCTATTCATTTTGTAGCAATTTAATTACAGGGAGGCCAAGATGAATGGGAAAAACAACATCCATCCCATAAAATAGATGAAAGGGAAAAGTACCAATTTATCTCTTTGTGTTGATCCTATCTTCCCACAAAGCATATTTCATGTGAGAATCCCATGCTTTCTTATTCCGTGACAACATTTTCTTGATAATATTGATCAAGCTTTTGTTTGAGGATTCAACCAGACCATTCCCTTATGGATAATAGGTGGTTAAGTTCTTAAGCTCTATATTATAATATTGAAAAAATTCTACCATATTGTAAAACTTAAATGCTTGTGCATTGTACATGATAATCTTCCTTGGGAAACCAAATCGGGATAAAATATTTTCTTCAAGGAACTTAATAATGACTAAATCTGTTGCTCCCTTTGTAGGGATAGTCTCTACCCACTTTGTAAAATATTTTTTGGTTGTTAACATCCATTTATGTTTTCCACTGGAGTTAGGATTGATCTCACCAATGAAATCTAACCCCCGCTTGTTGGAATGGTGCTTCCACTTTGATAGGCTTGAGTGGTAATGACAACATAGTGGTAATGGCAACAAATTGTGTTTACCTGCAAACATTTGACATTACAAACATGCTCTAACAAATGAATTAACATAAGAAAAAAAATTAGAACAATAATAACCACCTCTCAAAATTGTATATGTTGTATCCCTCCAAGCATGGTGGCCACCACACACCCCTTTATGGAACTAAGAAATTATGCCTTATGTTCCTTTGTAATGCAATTTAACAAAATTCCTCTATAATATTTCCAAAATACGTGTTCATAAATGATACAATGCTTGAATGATTTCATAATGGATCTAGCCTTAGCCTTATCCCAATCTGGTGGGCATTGTAAATTATTCAAATAAAAAATTATATCCTTATACCATACATATTGTGAATATTTTGGATATACCTTCCGAGGGGGATCTTGTGGGTTATCAACTTCAGGTTCTGTTGCTATTAAATATTGAGATATTAAATTTACTCATAAAACCCTTCAATTTGATTATGTTAGCAATTTTTGTAACCCTTGTCTTTTTACCAACTTGGTAAGCTTGACCTCCACATCATATTCTTATATCTTGGATATCCATTTACCTCTTTTTCCCTCACTATCAAACTGAATGAGGACATATTTTATAGATGCAAGGAATTTAGAATGTAAGACATAATCTCTAAAAGACTTAAGGGATTTTACCAAGGCATATGCCTATTTCTCCACGATTTTACCATTGTTGTATAAGTTTGTAATACATCAAACCTATAGAGATATGTATTTACAAGAAAAAAAATACGATGGATGGATAATATATGAAAGGTATTACACACTGATCTTACTACCTCTTACTACTTATTTATTCTTGAAACCACCCCTTGTTTCTTATTCTTGAAGCGTTTTTACCTTGGAAAAAAATGATTTACAAGAAAAATTACTCAATATAATCTTCCCTTAGAGAGCTAGGTGCGTGCCACTTGATTTCCCTGGTCTTACCAATGGTATTTTAGCAAGTTGGAACATTCGTTTCCTATATTGAATCACTACACATATACTCACACATGAAGAGATTAATTGGGAAGGTAAGCCAATCCACTGTTTGTTCCTTATTCATGAGTATAAATACATATGAGAGATGGTTGGAGTGGTTGTACCCACTCCAACTAATCATTCCTTAAGATCCTTTATGTTACATTATTGTACTTACTTACATATTTATCTTTATTATATATGTATTTCTATATTTACTTATGTATTAAAGAATGATGACTATTACAAGGGCTAAGAGGCCTCCCAACATTTTCCCCACACTCAATTTCTTGCTTGTCCCGAGCAAGCATGCACCAATGTTCTGGGTCTTTGCTGCTACATAAGTATCCTCATTGTGTACCACCCATGCATACCGGTATGCATAAGTAACTCATTCGCAACAACCACCAGCTGGATAGGGTGATAGACGTATACAAGGTTTACTGTGATTAGTCTCTACTATATCTGATTGACTATATATTACATGTCCCATCTCCTCGATCTCCATGTTCTGCTTTCCTCATCAAGAGCTGCCCCGACTGCTATTATTTCCAAGTGGGTCACTCAATTCAAACCTAGACTTCTCACGCACTTTGGTAGACTGTCGATCTCAGAGGATTAGTTATAGGGGATCGATGAGGGTTTGTGCCATCAACCATTCATACCATTCTTTTGTTGTCATGACCAAAAAAAAACTATGCCACATCTGGATCGATGAAGGTTTGTGCCACCAACCACTCATACCATTCTTTTGTTGTCACGACCAAAAAAACTATGCCACATCTCTTGTACTCAAAGGATCTATCACTTCGATGTTCTTGTCATCATCTTTTCATGAACGCTCCATGTGTGTACAAAGTATCTCTCTTGAATACCGTCGACCGCTGCTCGTCATGAATGCTCTATCAACTAGTTTGTGCTCACTGCTCTGCTGCTCGTCAGTATTGTTTTCCTGTTGCTCTGATGTATTAATAACTATGATTTACTTACGACTCATTCCGTCGACTAAAAATCAACTAATTTCGACGAGGCACCAATCTCATCGGGTAGAACCCGACTTACATTACAATGGCGGAGGGGATATCCTTCCTTCCCTGACTCATATTTTACATATCCCATGACTCCATGGAGATAATGTGGTTTAATTGGCACAATCGACAACATAATGTTTTCGCCAAGTCAATGTTTGACTTCATTTAGTTGACTCCCTGCCATGTCGACCCACATGTGGAGTCGACCATTCTTGGTCGATCTTCAATCTGCGTTTCGACAAAGTCAAGCATTCACATCATTGACCAAGACTTGACTCGGTCAATTATTTCTACATGTGGACCCGCGATCTATTTGTTTTGCAGTCAATTCCCCTTGCATGGATTTCAATTTTTGTTTTGCAGTCAATTTTTTTGTATTTTGAAAACGTTCACCGCTAAGTCGACCAGAGTTGATAATTTTTATTTATCTTGTGCAACATCGTCTTCACAATGGCAACATCCAACAATGCACGTACAACTCTGATCGATTTTCACTACTCAACGACTTTTCCTTCATAGCATTGGTCGGGTCGACTCTCACCCGATCGTTCTGAATTCCTTCATTGTGTAGATTTCACAGCCAAAACGCAGAATATTTCGGTTCACTTGGGCGTGAGAAACATCTCTAGAATGTGCGCATATATCATAAAAATTTGATTGTAATATTTGGTCTTCATTGAGAAGCATCCCCGAGCATTCTTCATAAATTTCTGGGCCAGCAAACTTCAAGCACCAAGCAACGTACATGAGAAAATCCACGATTTACACAGCATCATCATTCCATCATCACATCTTTCAATAAATTTTCTCACGCATTTTTAAATACCAAATAATTTCGTATGATCTCTTTCTTGTTTTGCAGGTCTGATCACTACCACAAACAATGGACTTTCAAGAAGAAACATTTAATGCATTCAGCAAGCATCTTTAATCAGCATTCACGAGCAACAATCAACCTCTTCTTATCTCTCTGTTTCCTCCAGATTCACGAGAATTTCCTCTTATCTCTACATATTTTCCACTAGCAACGATTGATCCTCTTATATCTCCATTAGGTTCCGAGCACTCCCATCCGTTGCTATTGTCACCCCACTGAATGAAAGAAGAAACAACGCCAATGTTGTAATCTTCTGGATTACAACGACATTCACAGAGAGGCTACATTGAAGCACTACACATATACTCACAAATGAAGAGAGTAATTGGGAAGGTAAACCAATCCACCATTTGTTCCTTATTCATGAGTATAAATACATATGAGATATGGTTGGAGCCATTGTACCCACTCCAACTAATCATTCCTTAAGATACTTTATATTACATTATTGTACTTACATATTTATATTCCTATATTTACTTATGTATTAAAGCAAGATGAATATTACAAGGGTTTAAGATGCTTCTCAACAATACTTATGATCATTCATGTTCCTTAGTTCCTTATCCAAATCAATGTATTTCTCATAAACAGAGGGAGGTAGTGTTAGCACATGAAATGTAATGGGGTCATTTACACCTTGTTTTATTTTGGTTTTAGTTTAGTTTAATTCATGTCTATACAAGAAGAAAACTCGTTTTTGTTCTTGGTTCTTGTTAAGTCTGCGTCAAGTCCTAGTGTTAGTAAGGTTCATTGAGTCCTTCTTAAGAGATTTTGCACATTATTGAAAGGTCATGAGTGAATTTAGTCTTGTATTTAGTTTTTATTTCTTGAGTTGAATAAATATCTTAAGATTAGGTTTTCAAAGGTCTAAAAGTCACTTCATGTCATATACTTAGGGTCTCCTACACTTTCAAATAAGTTTGTGCCACTAAATGTGTCATCATAACCTCACTGCAAAAGTTTTGATTTTTTGCAGCATTGTATTGTTGGTCATTTTGCATCCAAGTGTCCCTATCCCAAGGAGGATTCTGAATATGAAGAAAATAAAACCAAACAATACAAGAAGAAGGAAAACCCCAACTACAAGAAAAAGTTTTACAAAGGGAAAAATAATTTTTACTCAAAAGAAGAAAACAACAGCTCGTCAAAGTTTAGTGACAACGATGAATCTGATGATGATGAAGTCATTTTCTTAGGTATTGAAGAATCTAATGAGATAGAAAAAATTAAACATGAGAAAGAGTTAGAAGATGAAGAAGAAGTTAATATGGAGGAAGAACTTCTCAATGCCTTGGATGAATTAAGAAAATACAAAACCAGATATAGACAACTGAAAAGTTTTGTAGTTGAACAAAAGGAAAAACATGAACCAGAAGAAAAGGAAATGGAAAAACTCATGAGAAATATGAAAAAAAAAATCTTAGAAGCAAATAAGATCGAAGAAAGTATGGAAAAGTCTCTTAAGAAAAAACAAATAACTTGTGAAAGAATGGAGGGAGAAATAGTTCACCTAAAAAAGGAACTGGATGTAAAAATCATTCAAAGAAAATCTGAAAATAGCTCTAATATATTAGATAAGATTATTACCACACAAAGGGATTCAGGTAATAAAAATGGAATAGGTTACTCTCAAAAGGAAAGCCAAGTTAACTCAAAATCTTATGCAGATGCTCTCCTCAGTACATTCAAGAAGAAAAATGAAGATAAGATAAGTAATGATCAAAACTCCAGAAGATTACTTCCACCCATCAGGAAGGAAGACAAGACAATACCAAAGAAGTTTTATCAAAACAGGTATCCTCACATTTTCTTTGGTTATTTCTTTGCATGCTCTAATTTCAGACACAAATCTATAATTGTAGAGCATATAGAAAGAAAAATATGAAGGTTAAGAACTATATCCTTAAGGATAAACAAGCAACAAATCGAGTTAAAAACATAAACTATAACTCCTTTGCACCTCTACAAGAATGGGACTTACAATGCTTCAGATTTCATAACCATGGACATAAGGCCATTAATTGAAGATTAATGGAAATCTCAGAACAACCAAAATTCATTAGAGAGCTAAAGAAACTCTGGAGAGAAAAAACATAAAAAAAGGAATGTATTATTGCCCTAAAATCTCAAGATAAAAATGATCTCTGGTATGTTGACAGTGGGTGCTCAAAACATATGATAGGTAACAAGGACAATTTTTTAGACTTAAAGAAACAAAAGGGTAAAGTTACATTTGGTGATAATGCTTCAAGTAACATACTTGGGAAAGACACTGTGAGCTTCGGAAAAGACAAAGCCAAAAATGTGCTACTTGTCGAAAAACTGAATCCTAGTTTATTAAGTGTCAGCCAAACCTGTGATGAGGGGCACTTCTGCATCTTTGATCCCCAAAAATGTGATATTAGGAGAGAAGACACAAGAAAATTAGTTGGTACTGCTCCTAGAACTTCTAAAAATGTATATATACTAGATGCAAAATTGAATGAGGAGTGTCATATAAATTTAGTAGATGAAAGTTGGCTATGGCATAGAAGGTTGGAGCATATTAACTCTGACAATCTAGTGAAATTAAACAACCTTGGTGCAGTAAGAAACTTTTCAAAGATCATAAAACCCTCAAATGCTATGTGTAGACACTGTCACCTAGGGAAGCAAACTAGAATAAGGTTCAAGGAAAAAGAATACACAACCTCAAAACCTTTAGAGCTTGTTCGCACTAACCTATGTGGACCTACAAGGACCAAGAGTTTGCAAGGAGAGTCTTACTTTATGTTGTTCATAGATGATTTTACTAGAATGGGTTGGATATGTTTTCTCAAAGAAAAATTAGAAGCACTCAAGAAATTTAAAGCCTTTAAAACCCTTGTTGAAAATGAAAAGGAGACAAAAATCAAATGTCTTAAATCAGACAATGGTGGTGAGTTCACCTCAAAAGAGTTTGATCTCTTGTGCAAATCCCATGGAATAAAAAGACAATTCTCTGCTTCCATAGCACCTCAACAAAATGAGATTGCTGAGAGAAAGAATAGAACAATTCAGGAGGCTGCAAGGACTATGCTCAATGAAGAAAAATTGTCAAACGGATATTGGAGGGAAGCTATGAGAACAACAGTATAGACATTGAACAGAGGTCAACTCAGGGTTAATAGTGATAAGACCCATTATGAACTATGGTTTGGAAGAGCTCCATCAGTAAAATACTTCAAGGTATTTGGAAGTAAATGCTACATCAAAAGACTTGATGAGAATCTTGGAAAATTTGATGCCAGATCTTATGAAGGTATTTTTCTTGGATATGCTTCAAACAAGAAAGCATACAAAATCTACAATCTTATATCACATAAGATTGTTGAGAGTGCAGATGTCAAGGTGGATGACCTAAAAATGATAAGGATCAAAAATCAAGAGACCATGCCTGAAAATGAAGATGAAGATGATGCCGAGACATTCGACACAATTAGAAGAAGTAGAAGATAATGAAAAAGAAAGGGAAGACGATGATATGGATACTGGTGAAGACGAAGAATATAGTCAAGATGGAGAGATAAGAGAGAATTCCCAAGAAGAGACACAAAGACACCCTCAATAATTACTCAAAAGAATCATCCTGAAGAACTGATTATTGGAGATATGAATGATGGAGTGCACACAAGAAGACAACTACTGTATCAAACATAAATAACATTGTTGTCACATGTTGAGCCTACTTCAACCAAAGAGGCATGTATAGATAATAATTGGATCAAAGCTATGAATGAAGAATTGGACCAAATTGAAAAAAATAAAACTTGGGAACTAGTTTCAAGACCAAAAAATAAAAATGTCATTGGAACTAAATGGGTATATAAAAATAAAATGAATGATGGGCAAGTAATAAGGAACAAAGCCAGATTAGTATGTAAAGGGTATGTTCAGGTTGAAGGAGTAGACTATGAAGAAACATTTTCACATGTGGCCAGATTAGAGGCAATTAGGATGTTCTTATCTTTTTCCAGCTACAAAAAATTTAAAGTGTATCAAATGGATGTCAAGTCAACATTTCTCAATGGAAATCTAGAAGAGGAAGTCTATATTGAGCAACCATAAGGGTTTCAATTAACCAACAAAGGAGTCTATGTTTGTAAATTAAAAAAAGAACTCTATGGACTAAAACAAGCACCCAAAGCATGGTATGCAAGGCTAGACTCTTATTTACAAAAACACGGCCTCAAAAGGGGATCAATAGACAATAATCTTTATTGAAAAATTGATGGTAATAACATGATCATTGTGGAAGTGTATGTTGATGATATTATATTTGGTAATGATGATGAAAAAATGAGTAAGGACTTTTCTAGGATGATGCAACAAGAATTTGAAATGTCTTTGCTTGGGGAACTGAATTTCTTCCTTGGATTACAAATAATACAGTCCAAAAAAGGAGTCTTTATCCATCAGTCTAAGTATGTTAAAGATATGCTTAAGAGATTCCAGTTAGAGGATTGTAAACCTGTTAGTATGCCTATGACAGTTGGATGCAAACTAAGCAAGGATGATGAGTCCAAAACTGTAGATCCAAAACATTACAGATCAATGATTGGCAGTTTTCTCTATGTAACAACTTCCAGACCTGATGTCAACTAAGTTGTTGGGATGGTGGATAGATTCCAAGCAACACCAAATGAGAGTCATGTTCAAGATGTAAAAGTAATCTTTAGATATTTGAAAGGAACCATAGATCTTGGTTTGTGATATCCTAGCAAGGATTCATTCACATTAAAATCCTATTCAGATGTTGATTGGGCAGGAAGTGTAGATGACAAAAAAAGTACAAGTGGAGGAGCATTCTTTTTGGGAGAATCATTGGTTGCTTGGATAAGAAAGAAACAATCCTCAATTTCTTTGTCTAGCACTGAAGCTGAGTATATTGCAGTAGCAGAATGTTGCACACAAGTGGAATGGATGAAACAAAATCTACAAGACATCAAAATAGTATTTGAAGAACCCACTACTATCCACTGTGATAATACAAGCACGATAAGTCTCTCTAAGAACCCTGTCCAACACTCAAAATCGAAACACATTCCCATAAATGTAAGTTTTAAACTTGTGAAGTAAAGCAATGCATATAGATTCTTAAGAAAAACATAATTTAATCAATGGCTCATTCACATAGTACACAAAGATTTTATACCAGAAACCCTCAATTGGTAAAACCTTTCTTATACTCATTATATCGAATTTCACCATTCATGATACAATATATATACAATGTTTTTAGGTATTCTGTAGATACCAAAACCCTAATTCCTTAATCCGGGATTAATTTACAAAACTGCTAAAAATAGCAAAAACTGCCAAAAAAAAAATTGGGGCGCTGCCCTGGGCTACCGCCCGTTGCTGAATGCTGCGCGTAACCAGGGGGGGCATACCTGCCCCCTTAGGACCCCCCTAGGAAAGCGCCTGGTGCACACGACACAAAAAAAACTACAAGAGGGATCGTCAAACGCAGTTGTCATATCTGACACGCCCACAGACACATGCAAAGAATATAACACATACCCAACATTCTCCCAGTTGTTGTTTTATTTGCATCTAGGGGTCCAGGGGATTATATAGTCAACAATATAGGGAAGCAATGCCCATTGTTACCGCATTGCTACTCTACATCAGGAGAAATTTTCTATGCTCACAGAATTTGTCAATGAATCTGCAACATTCTTCAAAGTGTCAACCTTTTCCAGCAACACCTTCTTTTCCTCAACCACGTCTCTCACAAAGTGATACTGAACATCAATATGATTTGTATTCGAATGATAAGATGGGTTCTTTTCCAGGAATATTTCACTCTAATTGTCACAATCTAATCTCACTGCTTGTTGTACCAACCCAATACATGAACACAATCTTTGTAACCATATTCCTTCCTTACTTGCATGAGTGGCTGCCATGTATTCAACTTCTGTAGTTGAGAGTGCCACACAACCTATCTTTTGCTCATCCAACTGATTGCTCCTCCAAATAGTTTAAACAAATACCCACTTGTAGATATTCTGTGATCCAGATCTCCAGCCCAATCTGCATCAACAAATCCATGTATGTCCATCACTCTTTCCAATCTTGGTCTTCCTTGGTAGCACAATCCATAACCAGTAGTGCCACGAAGATACCTGAAGACCCTCTTTACTGTTGTCCAATGCTCCTTCCTTGGTTTTGACATATACCTACTCAAAACTCCCATTGCATACATCAAACTGCCAACTGCACTGGCATACAGAACATGGGACATGTCGTCTTCTTCTTCCTGTGTCTTGGGACATTGATTTGCAGATAACTTTACACCTATAGGAATAGGAACCTTGATCGGTTTACTTCCATGAATATTAAACCTCTGCAATATCATCTCAACATATTTTCTCTGATTCAACCAAAG
>SNQJ01S0047492.1:94911-136040 GCA_010110895.2 Picea sitchensis | reverse complement strand
TAGGGGAAGAGATGGGGATGGGAGAGAGAGAGGGGGGGTATATTGGAAGAGAGATAAATAGAGAGGTAAATAGATAGAATGGAAGTATAGAGAGTGAATGGCATAGAGAGAGAGTGGTATTGAGGAAGAGAGAGAGAGAGAGACAACACGTAGAGAGGGTGGGAGAGAGGTAAAGAGTGAGAGGGAGAAATATTGTTAAGTACCAAAGACCTAAATACAAAATACCACAATAGTACCAAAGATATCTTAATACAATCACCACACAAGATATATGAAATAATATAGAAAAACACCACTTTATTATATCAAACCCTTAGGGTAGGGAAACACCATACAATGGATCCTATTACCGAAGGGATCCTCTCTTATTTTACCTCTTCGAGGGGCATCCTCCTATTGAGCTACTACTCCAAATACAATACTTCTCTTCATATCCCATTACATTGCTTGAACCCCTTTATATAGTGCTACTAACCACCTAAGAACATTCTAGAGGAGGAACCTTCTAGTAAGTCCTCTTACATTTATTATATCTAACTACCATAGTGGGACTTATTTAATATTATAGTGGACCTAGTCCACCTTACATTGAATGCCCTCCACTATTATCACTATGGGCTCTTTGGCCCCCCCACTACCTCTCTAGCTATCTAACAAAGATTGAGGGTTGTAGAGAGGGAGAGATTTATTGAAATAATGTAACTGCAAAATGTATTTTTATTATTGTGGTATTATTCATTAGATCAATCCCCTATTCTGGATTGATCATGTCATCTATTGTAAAAGACCAAATCCCCTTTTCTGGATTGGTTAAAGTATAATTGTAATAGGAATAATAAGAAGTCGGCCCTAGAATATATTAAAGAGGTCCCATAATATATTAAAGGTGGTTATAACCACCCATAAGAATAAGTCAGCTCTACCAGTGAAGAGACACTTCCACATGTGCCAAAATTGTATAAATAAGAAGGCTAGCACCTCACTTAGACACACACTCACTTGTTCATTGAGAGACAAGTTTCAGAGCTGCAGTTGGAAAAGAGAGAGAGAGAGGCGCATTCTTGGGAGAGGATTTTTTGTATTTTCTTGAGTTATCTCTTGGCATTGTATTGGCTATCTATAATAAGGAAGTTTTTCTAGGTTTTCTCCCCCATGAGGGTTTCCGAGGATAAATGATGTGTCTCTTGTGATTTTGTATTTCTCAGTGATCCTATCTTATGCTATTGTTATCTAATGAAATGCAAAGAAATATAAGAATAGATTAAACCTTAACATGGTTTCAGAGCTAATATGAAGAGAGCATCTTTCATAAGAGAAAGTGAAAAATGTCATTGTTGGCGTACATGCAAATTAGGGCTTTTTGTTGATGAATTATTTCATCCCTAAAACCATCTAGAAAAGTGTGCCCTTCCTCAAGGATCACTTTGGCATCCTCAGTGCAACTTTTCAGTGGCTAGATCTCCTGAAAAGTGAAACCTTGGTTTCACAAAGTATCAAAAGTACCAAAAGTACCAAAAGTACCAGAAAACCATAAGCACCAGTACAAAAATCCACAGATCAAGTTTGGAGGGGTAAAAGTTGGATTTTCTCAGATCCAAACACACCAGGCTACTCTCCTCAGCCAAGCGCACCATTTGGTAAGTTCATTATTTGATTTTGAGCATTTTATTTTTTGGACATTTTTCTAGCTCTAGGTAAAAGATGTCTGCAAGCACTAAGTTTGTTGACAAGATGGAAGGTGTGAAAAATTTTCGTTCATGGAACTATAGTATTGGTCTCATTCCTGAAGAGAATGACCTAAAAATATTTGTCAAAGTAGAAGTGTCAGAACCCGACGATGCTGCAGAAAAAGAAAAGCATCAAAAGGACATGATCAGGGCCAAAAGAATCATTGTAGATGCAATACGAGATCACTTGATCACTTATGTGTCATCAAAGAAGACTTTTAAATAACTGTTTGATTCCCTAAGAAGACTATATGAAGGAAATAACATAAACCGGAAGATGAATCTAAGAACTCGGCTCAAGAATACAAGGATGCAGAGAGGAGAATCAATCCAAGAATATTTCTCCAGAATATCCTAATTTAAAGAACAACTAGAAGCAATCAGAGATGCTATAGATGAATATTAACTTATAATGATGGCCCTAAATGGTCTCACAAGACCTTGGTATTCATTCATCCAAACGATTTTTGCCAAAACGGAGAAGCTAAAGTTTGACGGTCTATGGGAAGAATGCATTCAAGAAGAAGCAAGAGTAGATAACCGAGAGGATTTACTAGAAAGATATGAATATAAATCCCTAGATACTCACACCAAAGGAGGAAGAAATAAATATTACGTCCATAAAGAAACTCATAAAGAGTCTCGCCCCCAAAACAAATCCAATCATAAAAAATCTCATCCAAAGAGATTCTAGAAGAAAGGACAACAAAAGGAAAGAGATTACTCATCTATCCAATGCTATCATTGTGACAAGATGGGACATATTGTGAGATATTGTCTATAAATACAAGAAAAATACAAGAGGAAAAATAAGAGGCACCATTCCCATACAGTTGAAGATGAAGAGCCACCTGCAAATATGTTAAGAGAACAAATTAAAGACTATGTCTTAATCTCGACCCTCTTGGGATCAGTAACACCTAGAGAGAACACTTGGATCATTGATAGTGATGCCTCCAAGCACATGACAGGACAAAGAGATATCCTCTCTTACATTTTAGAAAATAAGTTTTCTCAGAAAGTGACACCTCGATGTGATTATCAAAATCCCATCAAGGGAGTGGGAGAATCAAACTACAAACTTAATTCAGGGATTTTAACGAAGATGAATGACATACTCTATGTACCAGGTTTGAAAAAGAACCTACTCTCCATATCATATTTAGAAAAGAAAGGCTTCAGATTTTCCTTTATGGATGGAGAATTTCTTATGTGGGCTAAAGGAGAAATCATAAAAGAAGCAATCATCATTGGAAAATAAGAAGGTGGCTTGTATAAGCTAAAGGGTCACTCAGAAGTTGCCATGCCCCACACCATTGAGAATCCATGTGAACTTTGGAATAGAAGATTATCCCACATCAAATACAAGGCACTACCATACTATTCAAAGAAGTCATCGGTCTACCAAAACTCAAGGTTGACCATGAAGGCATGTGCATTGGATGTGCACAAGGGAAGAACATCAAGAACCCTTTTCCAAAGAGAGAAAACAAAGAAGAAGGAGTCCTAGAACTCATTCATTTAGATGTGTGTGGCCCAATCCCATCATCCTCCATAAGTGGGTATGTATACTATGTATCTTTTATTGATGATTATTCTCATAAGACATGGGTGTAATTTTTGAAATCAAAAGATGAAGTGTTTAGTAAATTCAAGGAATTCAAAGCCTTGATAGAGAATGTTTCTGAAAGAAATATCAAGATACTCAGGTCAGATAATGGAGGAGAATACACCTCAAAAGAGTTTGTGAACTTCTGCAAATATGCTATGATCAAGAGGGAGCTCACCACTCCCTACAATCCTCAACAAAACGGTGTAGCAAAAAGAAAGAACATAATGATAATGGAATTAGTGAAGACCGTGATCCATGATCAAGATATTCCTATGTGATTATTGGAATAAGCAACAATGACAATCGTATATGCGTAAAACCGATTGTCCCATAGTGCACTTAGGTTCAAGACCCCATAAGAGATGTTCACCAGAAAGAAGCCAGAGGTAAGCCATCTCAAAATATTTGGCCGACTAATATTTATACATATTCTGAAAGAGGAGAAACAAGATGGAACCCTTAGGAAAGAAGGGAATATGTGTGGGATACTATGAGGTCTCCAAGGCCTTCAATATTTCTATACCAGGTCACCATCACATTGAGACCAGGAGGGATGTGACCTTTGATGAAAATGAAGCGCTCAATAAATCGATAATATGTCAGTTTGAGGAAGTATATGAAGATGAACCTGTATCTCCCAAAGTTGTAGAATCAGTGAGGGAGGTTCCTAGAGATGTTGAACCAGTGAGGAAAGTTGTAACTTCCCCTGATGAGGAAATTCTAGAAGATCATGACATATTATAATTTAAAGAACCTCCTCAAATGAAGATCTCCCATAAGAGAAAGCCATATTGGGCTAGAGATCTTATTCAATATGGAGAGAAGTATGGGGTTCCCGAAGGAACCATGAGACAGGTGAAATGACCTAAGCCATTCTTCAGCTATATGGATTTTATGTGTGATCTTCTAGAAAAGGAGCCTACTTGCTTTGAAGAATCCATTCAGAAGAAATAATGGGCATATTCCATGACAGAGGAATACCAATCCATAATAAAGAATGATGTATGGAAATAGTTCCCAGACTAAAGAGTAAGGATGTGGTATGTTCCAAATGGCTCTTCAAAATAAAACATGTTGCTGATGGAAGTATTGAGAGGTATAAAGAAAGATTTGTCACTCGTGGCATTTCTCAAAAGGAAGGAATTGAATATGAAGAGACATTCTCTCTTGTCGCTAGACACACTTCAATCAGAACCATCATAGCCCTTACAACTAATATGCAATGGAAGTTGCACCAGATGGACGTAAAGACATATTTCCTAAATGGTGTCATTCAAGAACAAGTGAAGAGGTGTATATAGAGAAACCTCAAGGATTTTAAGTTGAAGACATGAAGACTCATGTATGGAAGTTGAACAAGGCTTTGTACGGATTGAAGCAAGCTCCTAGAGCTTGGTATGGCAGGATAAATGGTTTTTTGAAGAGCTTGGGCTTTACCAAGAGTAAAACAGATTCTAATCTCTACTTCAAGGTTATGAACGATGAGCCAGTAATATTTTTGTTATATGTGGATGACTTATTCTTAATTGGAGAAGAAAGTATCATCATCGAATGTAAGAAGAATCTTGCCTCAGAATTTGAGATGAAAGACCTTGGCCAAATGCATTATTTCTTAGGTCTTGAGGTATGGCAGAGCCCAAAGAGAATCTTCCTTAACCAATGGAAGTGTGCAGTCGAAATCTTGAAGAGATTCGACATGTTGGAGTGAAAGTCCATGAATACACCCATGGAAGTGAATCTGAAGCTACTGATCAACACTTTGTCAGAATTGATTGATTTCACACCATATAGACAGATCATTGGATCGCTAATGCACCTAACAAACACCAGACCAACCATCTATTTTTCCATGAACACATTGAGTCAGTTTCTGGTAGAAACCAGACATGTTCAACTAGTTGTTGCAAAACATGTGATGAGGTACCTTAAGGGTACATTAGATTGTGGTCTCAGTTATGATGGAGATCATGATTTCACACTGAGTGGGTACACTGATTGAAATTGGGTTGGAAGTGTCTTTGACAGGAAGAGCACTTCAAGATGTTGTTTCAGTTTGGGATCATCCATGATCTCATGGAAGAGTAGGAATAAATCCAGTAGTTCTCTCAGTACAACGGAAGCAGAATACATTGTTGTGTGTTTTGCCAGCTGCGAAGCTATATGGCTTCGAAAAGTGTTGACCAGTCTTTTTGACCTAGAGATGGAAGAAACCATGATCTGATGTGAAAACTAGAGATGCATAAAGATGACAGAGAATATTGTATTTCATGACAATTCGAAGCACATAGAGATCCGATATCATTACATCTGTGACATGGTGTAGAGAGAAGCCATAAAGCTCCAATATGTTAGCATGGATGAACAGGTCGTCGATGTGTTGACCAAGCCTCTATCTCATGTAAAGTTTGAGCACTTTCGAGATAAGATTGGTATAGTCTGAAAGGACCTCCCTCGAAAGGGGGAGTAGTTTTGTGTTGAGATATATATAGTGTTGTGCTTCCATCTTAATCCCTATGATGTAAAACCAGTCTAGTTATTGTGTTGAGATATTCCTAGCACTATGCTTCCATCTTAATTGTTGTGATGTAAAGCCAGTATAGTACCGTGTTTCCAACTTAATTTTCGTGACGAAAATAAAGACGAGTATTGTGCTTCCAGCTTAATTGTTGTGACGAAAAGCAAGCTGAGTATTGTGCTTCTAGCTTAATTCTTGTGGTGAAAAGAAAGCCGAGTATTATGCTTCCAACTTAATTGCTATGAATAAAATCAAGTCAAGTATTGTTCTTCCATCTTAATTGTTGTGACAAAAAACAATCCAAGTATTTTGATTCCAGCTTAATTGTTGTGATGTAAAGCCAACCTAGTATTGTGCTTCCATCCTAATGGCTGTGACGTAAAGCCAGTCTAGCATTGTGATTCCAACTTAATTTTTGTGTAGTGTGCCAACCTCGTGCTGTGATGATGTGACCAGCCTCATGTTGTGATGATGATGTATTAGTTTTATACTAATCCATATTGATGCAGATGACGATTTCATTCCACTGAGAATGACGATGTTGATGATGAGAAAAAATTCTGATGATTTATAGATATGCCAATTAGTGTTCCAATATGGTATTGATGATGTTGTCCTCTCACCCACCTGATGTTTTTGATGATGTTGTCCTCTCTCTCTTCTGATGTTGTTGTAGAATACCCTTCTTGTTAAGGGGAACTATTGAAATAATGTAACTACAAAGTGTATTCTAATTATTATTGTGGTATTATTCATTAGATCAATCCCCTATTGCGGATCGATCATGTCAGTTATTGTAAAATACCAAATCCACTTTTGCAGATTGGTTAAAGTATACTTGTAATAGTCATAATAAGAAGTCGGCCCTAGAATATATTAAAGAGGCCCCAAAATATATTAAAGGTGGTTATAACCACCCAAAAGAAGAATTTGTCTTTGCTATTGAAGAGACACTTCCACACGTGCCAGAATTGTATAAATAAGAAGGCTAGCACCTCACTTAGACACACACTCACTTGTTCATTGAGAGACAATTTTGGAAGCTAGATTTGGAGAAGAGAGAGAGAGAGAGGCACATTCTTGGGAGAGGACTTTATGTATTTGCTTGAGTTATCTCTTGGCATTATACTGGCTATCTATAATAAGGAAGTTTTGTTGGGTTTTCTCCCCCATGATGGTTTCCCAGGATAAATGATGTGTCTCTTGTGATTGTGTATTTCTCAGTGATCCTATCTTATGATATTGTTATCTAATGAAATGCAAAGAACTATAATAATACATTAAACCTTAGCAAGATTGAGGTATAGAGAGAGGGGAGAGGGAAAGTGGGAGAGAGAGGAAAAGAGAGAGAAATTGAGTGAGAGAGAGAGGGGTGGGAAAGAGGAGGAGAGAGAAAGGGGAGTATAGAGGGCGGAAGTGAGAGATAGTGTGATGGGAGCACTACAATTAATCCTTGTGATTTGCTCCTTTTTTTTCTTCCAAAGATGGTTTTAGTATATTTTTATGTTGAACAAAAAATTTAGGTGTTAATAGTGCCAAAAATCTCTCCCCATTTAGTGCCGAAAATTGCTCCACATTTAGTGATGAAATTTGCTCCCCATTTAGCTCTGGAAATCGTGCCGCAATTAGCGCAAAAAATAGTGCCCCATTTAGCGCGAACAATTGCGCCCCATTTAGCACATGATTTAGCACCTCAGTTAGCACCAGAAATTTTACCAGAAGTAGTGTTGTATTTAGCATTGGATGTATCCAGATTAGCCTAAATAGTTAATTAGTTGAGGTGTTGGGGGTTAAGTGGATAGGGGATTTGATGATTTAGGGATTTGGGGTACAAGGATTAAGGGTTAATGGATTAGGGGTTAGGTTTTAAGGTATTAAGGGTGAAGAGATAAAGGATTTGGCACTTACAGGTTAGGTAGTTTAATGGTTAATGGATTAGGGATTATGGGCTAGGGAATTAATGTTTAAGTGCTTAGTGCTTAGGGGTTTATGGATTAAGGGATTAGGGATTAGTGAGAAGTGTTTAAAGGTCGATGGCTTAGGGGTTAGGGGATTTAGGGATTTTTTTTTAAGGGATTATTGATTAACTAAGATTGATGGATTAAGGGTTAATTAGGGATTAGGGCTTAACTAGTCTTTAAGTGTCAATGGATCAAGGGTTAGGGGATTTAGGGATTTTTAGGAGCCCTCTTGAAATTTTATGGAACCTCTTCCAACATGTCAATCACCAATGTCATCCACTGATGTCGCATGGTAAGCAATGAATGGGGCCAACATTGAAATTTATTCAAATTGTTACTACATGCATTGAAATTTGATGTGGTTAGAATATAAACATGTCTTAACGGTATGTGAGGGTTTCAAGACTCAAGGATACCTAATGTCCTCACATAATATTTGAGATTGTCCACGTTTGCATAAAATTTCATCATGCAGTCTCATTGCCATCATTTGTCATTCACATCTATGGAATTCTTGTTGAAACTCTCTTAAAATGTCATGGATTAACAAATTCGAAACATAGCACCAATGTCATCCATCATTGTTGCACGGTGAGTAGTAAATGGGGTTTAGCATCAGATGTGCCTAAATAGTTAATTAATTGAGATGTGGGGGTTAAGTGGATAGGGGCTTTGAGTATTATGGGATTTTGGGATTTTGGGTACCAGGATTAAGGGCTAAGAGAATTAGGGATTAGGGTTTAAGGGATTAAGAGTCAAGAGATAAGGGATTTGGTGCTTATGGGTTAGGTAGTTTAATGGTTAATGGATTAGGGATTATGGGAAAGGGGATTAATGTTTAAGTGCTTAGGGAATAGGGGTTTATGGATTAAGGGGATTAGGGATTAGTTTTTAAGTGTTTAAGGGTCGATGGCTTGGGGGTTAGGGGATCTAGGGCTTTTGTGGTAAGGGATTAGTGATTAACTAAGGTTCATGGCTTAAGGCTTTAGGGATTAGGGATTAGCTAGGATTTAAGGGTCAATGGCTTAGGGGTTAGGGGATTTAGGGATTGTTTGTTAAGGGACTAGTGATTAACTAAGGTTGAGGGCTTAAGGGTTTTGGTATTAGGGCTTAACTAGGCTTTAAGGGTCAATGGATTACGTGTTAGGGTTTAGGTCAAAATTTGACATGGTTAGATGATACACATGCCTTGATGGTATGTGATATATGATATATGGTGGTAGGTATTGATTCTTAGATGAGGATGCACTCAATATCCTTACAGTTTGATCTACATCCAAGTACATGAATAGATAATTAAGGACAACATCAATTTTCATAGAAGAAGGAAGAAGTGAAAGGAATATGAATCAAATGGATGAAGAGGAAGCCTGAACCCCATGATGATCGATTATGAAAATTGGACAACCAAGATGTTTCGATGTCCAAACTAGTCATTATGGAGGGTGAGAGGCACTATAGCATAAATCTATGATGGCCTACCCATTCTACAGGAAAAATTCAAAGTGTAACCACTATATTTGTTACTCATCATTACAAAGGGAAAAAGAAAAAGGTTGGAAGGATAAAGGTCACAGGGGAAGGCAGAATGCCAAGGGTCATATTGAACCTCATTAAATAATAAAATTGTACCATAAGTAGTTCCATATTTAGCACCAGATGTATCTATATTAGCCTAAATAGTTAATTAGTTGAGGTGTTTAAGGTTTAAGAGAAATATGTATTAGGGTTTAAGGGATTAAGAATGAAGAGATAAGGTATTTGGCACTTATGGGTTAGGTAGTTTAATGGTTAATGGCTTAGGGATTATGGGCTAAGGGATTAATGTTTAATTTCTTAGGGAATAGGGAATTACGGATTAAGGGGATTAGGGATTAGTGTTAAAGTGCTTAAGGGTCGATGGCTTGGGGGTTAGGGGATTTAGGGATTTTGTGTTAATGGATTAGTTTTTAACTAAGGTTGAGGGCTTAATAGTTTAGGGATTAGGGATTAAGTATTTAAAGGTCAATGGCTTAGCGATTATGGATTAGGTCAAAATTTGGCATGGTTGGACGTGACACATGCCTTTATGGTATGTGAGGGTTTCAAGAGTCAAGGATTCATGACATCCCTACATAATCGTCGACATCCTCCATGTTTAAATAATTTTACCTGGTTAGACTAGGTGAATGCATTGACGATATGGGAGGGTTTAAATAAGACTCAATGAAATAATTGAGATTTATTATTGATGTAATATTGATAGAAAATAGGAAATTAAAATTGAACTTTATTTTATTAAATTTTCACCTAATTCTAGGTGATTAAAATCTTTTATTTTGTTTAATTATTTTCACCCAATTCTAGGTGATTAAAATATTTTATAAAACAATCTCACCATGGAAATATTTTTTTGCAACCTATCTCTTGAACCAAGTTTGGAATTCAATATGTACTCACCATGTTGTAAATATTACCATGGCATTGGCTGTCAAGATCTAGGCTTGCAGTTAGAATATACAAAAGACATTGATATATCAGATATTCAAGGAGACCACATTCAAGCTCAATAGCTCATCATCATTATGCATTGATAATTTTAGATTATTCCATGGTATGTAGAAAGGACTACAAAAAATAACAAGTTAAAAATCCATGAATATACAATATAAAACTTACAACACAAAAGGGAAAGAAAAATTCTCAAGAATTAGATACAAGGACATTAAAGTGTAACATTATGTACATATATTAACCTTCTTGAACACAATAACAAAATTCATTCTCCATGCATATAGCTTCTAACACGTATCAATTTAAAATGTGCTCACTGACTCCTAAAGAATCCATTCCTTATATAGTTCATGGAAGGAATGTTCTCAGAGTTACAAAGATAAAAACAAATAAGGATATGGAGTATGGAATTCACTCTACAAATGAAAATTCCATGTCAATATCCCATAATGAAGCTCAACACGGATTTCAAACATTATATTTTATCTCCATACATTATTAATGATGGAGATTCAAATTCCAATTCAAAAATATGAAGGAGGAAACCTTAAAAGATCAATAAACCCTACTCTATTTTGAGTGAGCCCAAAGTATGGATAGTGTATATATAGTATAGTTCAAGTTTACTAAGTACCCATGGAAATAAATCTACTATGAATGGCTCTTCTCATTTAAAATTCAAATGAATCATTGTTATTTGCAAAGAAACAAATTTGCACATTACACTACGTCTCAAACATAAAAGAAAAATATAGTATTTTGAAAAGTTCCAAATTGGTCTCATATCTCCAAAGTAATTATCAAAGAGGAATGTTGAATCCAATAACAACCTATATCCAAGAAATTAATATGAATACAACCATAATTTCGAGGAAAGCTGAACAGAGTAACAAGAAACAAGGATTGGGATACAAAATAAAGTATAGATTTGTCTAGCTCCCATGTGTTGATTTTAAATGGAATGGATATTCACAAAAACCAATCCACTCATTCATGCATTCGGGGATTCCTTTACTCATGCCAATTTAATTACACTCATTCCATTACATTCACTCCATTTTCTCAAACACTCAATGCTCCAACATTCCATTGATCATTGGATGTATCCAATACACAATCTACATCCTTCACTTGCATACATTTAGTGCCCCTACATAAATATTATCCCTCATACATTCACCTTATTCCTCACTCATACATATTGTATCTATTAATTCACTTTTTACCTTGTGCATATATGTACATGATACTACAAATACGTTTTCCAATGCAATTTCACTCATTTCATTACATTCACTCCATTTTTTCAAACTCTCAACTCTCCAACATTACATTCATTAGATGTATCCAATACACAATCTACATCCTTCACATGGATATACTTAGTGCCCCTACATAAATTTTATCCATCATACATTGACCTTATACCTCAATCATATATATCGTATATATGCATTCAACTTATACGTCATGCATATACCTACATGAAACTACAAGTACTTTTTCCAATGCAATTTCTGACATGTATGTGTAACTAAAAGTATCTATAGAAGAAGAGCTATATGAATTCCAAGCTATAGGTATCTACATGAGATGAACCTACAAGAATGTGAATCTATAGTTATCTACATAAGATTAAACTACAATAATTTCAAGTTGTATGTATCTACAAAAGATGAAACTACAAGAATTCCAAGCTATAGGTATCTATAGGAGATGAACCTATGGGAATGTGAAGCTAAAAGAATCTTTAGAAGATGAAACTATAGTAATTCCAAGCTATAGGTATCTACAAGAGAGGAGGACTACAAAAATATCAATATATAGGTATATACATGACAAGAGAACTACATGAATGTTAATCTACATGCATCTACATGAGAGGACCACATCAAAACCTACAACAGTTAACACCGATAACAACTAGTATAGAAGTGTGAAGCTACCATCATCTATAGGAGAAAAATGTTACTATAGGAGAAGATCATTATAGGTTCTAATCCTATAGATCACTATAGGAAGATATTTATTTGACATCCACAACCAAATCAAGCACATGGGCCACCTACAAAAGACAATCAAGCCTCATGGCAATGATCACAACATTCATAAAATAAAGATGCAAGTCTTCACACATCAAAGTAAATTTATTCCAAATTAGAAATTCCATCAAAAGCAAGGTACATCACATCTACTTTTTCTTAATAAATTATGATTTATATATGCATGAAATGTCATGGTAATCTAACTCTCAATCACCCTAACTTGACTCTATCACAACCCTAACTCGTGTCAATGTGGTCATTGAGATCTAAGGTGGGGGGGGAAGCAACTTAGTGTTTCCATGATGACTTCAACTATAAAAATATAAAATATGGGGAGGTCATGTCAAGTCAATAATGAAATCATAGAAAGTATAAGACCATCAAGAAAACTCAAATTTTAATGATGTCAACATCATTGAAGGAAAAGGAGGAGATTTGAAATTTAAAGCAATCTCGAATTAAAAAAAAATAAACATGAGTTTCCAAATCTCGAAGCCTAAACCTTTGGGATGATTGTAGACAGTTTGAGTTTTTCAAAGATTTTAAGTATTGATAGAGCCAAATTTAACATCAAGAGAAGGTAAACAATGTAATTTTGAGTTTCCAAAACTCAAATCCTAGCACCCTAAGATGATTGAAGGAAAGTGATTGATTCTATTAAAGAGTCTAAATATTTCCAGAACCCAAGTTAACATCAAGATAAGGTAAACAGTATAAGTGTCAATAATCTAATTTTTGGTATACTAGAGAAATGTTGAATTGTTGAAAAATATCAAGAAGCATAAAAAGGAAGACTTTGTAACACCCCAAGATTATCAACCCCACATTTTAAATAATGTATTGTTACAATGATGACAGGCCCGAGTGCCCAAAAAATTACTAAAGAGATATTATGCCCAAGACATGTAATGTTTTGATCATTATTAATAATAAACACATTGTTGGCTGCTAGACAAACAAGGCTAGGAGGTTCTTGATTTCCCCACGAAGTTACTTAAACCCAACCTTGGTCTAATTGTGGGGTTTAAGGTGTTGGTTGGTTGTTGGGTTTTTTTGTGTTGGTTGTTGGTCGTTGGTCGATGGGGTTCGACTAATGGATTTTTCATTGATTCCCTGTATGCTCCCTCATTTCCCTCACACACTTTCATGCAACCCCTTAACCATTCATTCACTGATCCATCCTCACCTACATCCTGGCTTGGGAAAGGGAGCCAAACTATTGAAGAATTATCCACAAGATAGTTGGTTGTAGTGGTAGCTATTGTGACCCAGTTGTGACCTGAGTCCCGCCTATATGAGATGTGTTGTCCCGTGCCCTATTTTTCTCACAATAATGAGTTCTGAGAGTTCCAACATTGAGATTATGGACTAGTTGCGTTGGATCCCGAACAAGGAGAAGGACTTCCATTCTCTCGGGTGGTCCAAGATGGGTAGAAGAGAGTTGGGTACCTGGATTGTTGTGGGTGTTGGGAAACCTGTGAGGGATTGAGAGATGATTGGTTTGGGAACCCAAGTACACTCTGAAACCATCATTGTAGACTCATAGCCCTAGCTCAAGGGTGAAATTGTTGTTGATATTTGGAGCAGTGGTGTCAACGGTTGGGTGGAACGTCCTTGGTATACAACCAGTTGGTGTCATCTTTCTTAAAGATAATTTTTCTCTGTTTTTTTATTATTTACATGCATATGAATGTATTTTCCCTATATATTTAATTATCATTTAATTGAATCCTTAGACTATGCATGTTTGTTGGATATTGTTGTGCATTTCGTTAAAGTCTTTTCTTTTATGCAACCTTAACCTTTAAAAAGGTATCGATAAGAGAAATAAGTCCAAGGGTGGGCTTGAAGGTAGCATCCCCCAGCCTGCGAGTGGCTGGGGGATGTTACAGAATGGTATCAGAACTTATGGTTGAAACACTGGGCCGATATGGGCCAAGTCTTTTGGTTAGAGCCTCGGGGTCAAGATCAAACTCTGACCATGGAGTTGAAAAGCATAGGAGGAATGGCGTTGCATAATATATGCATGAGACAAAATGTCAGAGACTCATTGTAAGGGGTTAGAAGGATCATGAATGTCCCTTCGAATCCTAGATCAATCACCACCGTAGGATTAGGAGAGATCTGGGATCGTTGGATCAGAGGACAGGTGAACAAGGGTCATCTGATGTAAGTAAATAAAGGGTTAAGGTCTCAGCCGTCAGATCCCATGGGAGAGAGAGATCAATGGACAAGAGGTATTGCGGGGAACCAAGTTTCATGAGAGATAATTTCCCAAGGCGCTCCTTCAATCCAAACCGCGGGTTCACCGAGTGGTTATGTGTTAGAATCAGGAGAATTGTGGGGAGAAAAGTGGGTTACTCCTAACCGTCAATGCTTGCCCCTATAATTTGAAAGGCATGCAGTGATGTGATGTGTTGGGGCTCAAACATCCAAACTTCATATAGCCGAAGTGGATCTTGACCATCGATCACCAAGAGGTACATTTCAACAGATCAGTAACTTCAAAGAAATTTGTTTGAGAGGTTTGTAGTTGATATTTGATACTCTCAAAGCTCAGAGAGACATAGTAAATCACAAGCGTCAGATCGACCGGGGTGAATCTGGGTCATCTGATCCAGAAGAGATGTGGTGCAGATCCGTGGAATCTAGGTAAAGGCTCGAAGTAAGCCTCAACCATCGATCCATAGGAGGACACACGTCAACCAATCGTGTGCTCTGGGTGAAAGCACTCTGGAAAAGAGCAAGAGAAGGATTTCAGTTCAAGTTTAAAACTCTTGAAGCCTGGAGAGCCAAAGTGAACCTCAACCATCTGATCCAAAAGGACACATGGTGACAAATTCGCTAGTTAGGGAATTCAAAGTTTGGGAGAATTGGAAGTGTTCTAGTGTAGAAACTCTCAAAGTCCCGAAGCCCGAAGAGCTAAAGTGGTGGGACAGGATGATGTCATGAGGAGGTGATGTTGACCCTGGAATTTTTGAAGTGACGTGGCTTGGGGACGTCATCTAGGATGACGTGGACACATGGGATGTGTTTCATGTGTCAGTAATTTTTGAGCATGAGGATGATTGAAATGTCAGTTAAATCATGACACGTGTCACTCACTTGATTGGGCCATTTGTCTGCTTCTAGTATTTCTCCATGTGGCTACAAATCATGTAGTCCAGAGACTAGGAACTCTAATGGGGAAAGATATCCTAGGTTACATTGGGTCAAAAACTCCCAAAGGCTGGAGTACTCATCGACCATTGATTCTAGAAGACACATGTTGATGGATCATTGACTTTGAGTGAAGGCACTCCAGGAGAAAGTGCAGGAGAAGAGTGGGATTCACAACCTCTCATCTGTGGGAGAACACTCATCGATAGATCATGAAATCCAGGTAGATGTGTTTCGTGAGGAGGAAAGTGAGGAAAGTTGAGGCTCCCAAAGCACGAATTCCTTAAGTGTATCCCGATCATTGATCATGAAAGAGGACGAGGACCATTGATACGGTCCTGGCTGAAAGTTTGAAGTCCCGAAGCTCTAGACAAGCATGTTTTCAGCTAATCACAAGGTCATGGTCATGGTAATATGAAGATTGAGAGATGAGGGAAGGAGGGATAAGGGCCGAATTGGTTTTCATCAAGACATAAAAGTGATAAGGAAGGATGTAGTCGCAGTTTCTAGTCGTGGTCATCTGGGAGGGTGGTTTGAAGGAAGTGCCTACGCATAATGAAATTATGTGTCGGCCAAGGATAATAGGACATTATTATTTTTAGAGAATGGGGATATGAGCTCCATGAACAAAAAAAGAGAAAGAGACCTGTAGCATGGTTTGGAATTTTTTTGTATCATATCCATAATTATAATAAAATGGTCGCTTGCACATTTTGCAGAATTAAGGGATTAAGCATAGAAACTTATGATGTGTACTGAGGAAATGGAAGAAGGTGACAGAGCCCCCGGTCATGATAAGGAGGCCAAAGGCTAGAATACCAGAGTTGGTAATGCAGAGACAAAATCTCATGAACGCAAGGAAAAAGGAGAGTAAGAAGCGTTAATAGAGACGGTAAGAAGCCTGAAGATGGAAATGCAGAGCTATAAAGCAGACAGTGAGAGACTGATGAGAGAGAAAAACTAGATAAATTCTTGAGTGTTTCATAGCTTAAATGAGTTGTAGAGACAAATGAAGAAAGGATCAAACTCAAGACAAGAGGAATAAGGCAGGTGCCATGAAATAAGGGATGATCATAGAAGAGTTCGTTATTCCAGAAGTGCTAGCAGAGCTCATGGACACCACTCACCTCCTTACTTAGAAGGAAAGTTTTATTCATCGGAATATCCCGTAAGTAGTCTAGAGGTGTCTCCTGCCATATGCCAAAGAAGGAAACAAGAGGTAGATAGTTTGCAAGGAGAGTTGAGGAAGCTCAAACCACCTTCCTTAGATGGTGAAAAGGAAAGGGAAGATGATGTCGAAGTATGGTTTCTTGGGATCAAGAGATATTTTTAGTTGCATAACTATTCATCCAACCTAGAAACCAGGATTTCCACCTACCATTTACACGGGAAATTTGCAGTGTGGTGGGACCAACTGAAGCAAGTGGAGCATGCTAATGAAAGTAATATCACTTCGAAACAGTTCAAGAAGTACTTCTGAAAGGATTACCTCTCAGATCATTTGTATGACAATAAAATGTAAGAGTTCTTTGAACTCAGGTTGGGAAGCATGACTATGGTAGAGTACGAGAAGAAGTTCTTGGGATTGTTAATGTATGTCAGGTTCATGGTGATGAGAAAGTGAAAATACAAATATTTTTAAGAGGAATTCTAGACTTTTATAAAGACAAGATCAAGTATGATGAACCTAAGACCTTGACTGAGGCCATCAGGAAGGCTAAATACCTATATGAGCAAGGCCAGGGAAGAGAATCTCTGCAAAAATATTGGAAGGACAAGAAAAATATGAAGTCTGATCAGAGGAGGGAAGGATACAAACCTCCCTTCAATAGGAATGAGCCTAATAGAAATCATCAAGATTAGTATGCTAAGGGAGAATTCAAGAAGTAAGATTCCTTGGGAAAAAGGGGAAGACCATCAATCCAATGTTGGGGATGAAAGGAAGATCACATGTACAAGGATTGCCCACATAGAAAAGACAGAGTGAAGACTATGCACAACATCCAAGAGGCTACAACAGTCGAAGATATGGGAAGAATCTACACAGATTTAAATGATCGACAAGCATAGTATGATTCCAATATGATTGAGGTGTAAGGTAAGATCATAAATCAGCTTGTTGCTATTTTGATTGATTCAGGAGCAAGTCATTGCTACATTGATCCTAAGATAGTGGATATATTACATTTGGATAAAAGTAAACTTGGAAAAGTAGTTTTGGTTCAGTTAGCAACTAGAACCAAAAGAAGAATCCATGATATGGTCAGAAGTTGTTCCATAAGTCTTAATGGCATAAATACTAGTATTGATCTAAAGATCCTACCATTGGGGTCTTATGATATTTTGATTGGAATGGATTGGTTGGACATGCATCATGTTGTCCTATATTTTCATAACAAGACATTTACATGTCTTTATGGAAATGGAAAATTGAGCACTCTGAAAGGGGTTCCAAGGCCCATCTCTATAAGGGAGATTTCATCCTTAGAGATAAAAGGATTTTTTAGGAAAGGGTGTCAACTGTATGCAGCTCATGTGGAAGAGCCAGATAATGCAAAGGGGCCAAGCCTCAAAAATTTCTTGGTACTACAGGAATTTGAAGATGTATACCAGGAAATACCCGGACTGCCACCAAGAAGGGAGATAGATTTCTCAGTTGATTTAGTGCCAGGAGCTCCCCAGTTTCAAAAACACCTTATAGAATGAGCACACCAGAGTTAAAATAATTACAAATGTAGTTGGAGGAATTGTTGAAGAAAGGGTACATAAGTCCAAGTGTTTCACCTTGGGGAGCACCAATAATTTTTGTCAAAAATAAGGATGGAACCTTGAGGCTGTGTATTGACTTTTGATAGCTGAACAAATACTCTATAAAGAACAAGTATCCTCTACCCCAAATTGATGACCTCTTTGATCAGCTAAGAGGAGAAAAGATATTTTCAAAAATTGACCTAAGGGAAAGATACCATCAGGTAAGAATCAAGGAAGAAGACATTCATAAGACATCCTTTAGGACTAGGTATGGGAATTATGAATTTGTAGTGGTGCCATTTGGACTGACCAATGCACCAGTTGTATTCATGTGCTTAATGAATGGCATGTTCATAAATTATTTGGATAAGTTTGTCATAGTGTTCCTGTATGACATACTTATATATTCTAAGTATGAAGAGGACCATGAACATCACTTAAGAATAGTATTTCAAGTACTCTGAGAACATCAATTGTATGCCAAGTTGAGTAAGTTTTCTTTCTATCAAAAGAAGATCCATTACTTGGGACAGATTATTTCAGAGCAGGGAAAAGCAGTAGATCCAAAGAAGATCAAAGCCATTAGAGGATGGCCACCACCCAGAAATGTGTCAGACGTCAGATCTTGTATGGGATGAACAGGCTACTATATAAGGTTCATAGTAGGGTTCTCTAAGATTTCTCATCCCATCACTTCTTTGCAAAAGAAAAGAACTAAATTTTAATGGACACTCAAGTGTGAAAAGAATTTTAATATGTTGAAGGAATTACTTACTAGTGCAACTGTGTTAAATATTGTTGACCCAAATGAAAGTTTTTTGGTGTGTACAGACACATGCAAGGAATGAATTGGGGGAGTCCTCACACAAAATGGACATGTCATTGGATATGAGTCCAGAAATCTTAAGGAACATGAGAGGAACTATTCCACGCATGACTTGGAATGTGTTGCCATTGCTTATGCCTTGAGGATGTGGAGGCATTATCTCATGGGGAAGAAATTTGAATTAAGGACACACCACATTGGACTAAAGTATATTTTTGAATAGCCGACCTTGAATGTATGGCAAACAAGATGGCTATAATTTTTAAGTGAATATGACTTCGATATCAAGCATATAAAGGGAAAGGAGAATAAATTTGTCGATGAACTTAGTAAAAGAGTGCATAGCATGCATGCTACTGCTGTCAGTATGCATCAATCAGAATTGAAGAGCATAATTTTAGATGGTATTGTTATAGACCAACATTACCTACAGGTAAAGGAAAACTTATCGAAAGGAGATGTACAACAGAAAATAAAGGAGTATGAGATAAAGGAAGAAAAATTACTCATGCATAAAAATAGAATCTATGTTCATAGTTCCAAAGAATTGAGGAATTTGGTACTGAAGGAAATGCATGAGGTTCCTTATTCTGGACATCTCGGTTACCAGAAAACAATTACAGCAGTAAGAAGTTAGTTCTTTTGGTCGAGAATGAAGAAGGATGTTCTTGACTACATCGGCTCGATGTATGGAATTTCAAAAGGTGAAGGTTGAGCATAGGCACCCAGTATGTTTGTTGCATCCATTGCCAATCCCAGAGAAGAAATGGGAAGTGATTACCATGGATTTCATCATAGGATTACCCAAAACGAATAAGAAACATGATTCAATAATGGTGGTTGTTGAAAAATTAACAAAGGCTTCTCATTTTGTTCTTGTGAAGACAACGCATACAATGGATAATATTGCATAAATTTTCATGAAGGAAATTTCTAGGTTGTATGGGATACCTAGGACAATTGTCTCGGATAGATATACAAAGAATACCTCCAATTTATGGAGGGGATTTTTTAAATCATTTGGCACAAATCTAAAATTTAGCACAACATATCATCCTTGGACAGATGGGCAAACATAGAGAGTCAATCGAATAATTGAAGACATGATGAGAATGTATGTGATGGATAAGCCATCTAAGTGGGAAGATTACTTACACTTGGTTGAGTTTGCATATAATAATGGGTATCAAGATCCATTGATAATGAGCCCATTTGAAGCCTTGTACGGTAGGAAATTTGATACTCCGGTAAGATGGGACAAACCAACAGATAGAGTGGTACTTGGGTTGGAGTTTCTCAAGGACATGGAGGACTAGGTGGTCAAGATCAAGAAGAATTTAAAGACAGCTCAGGATAGACAGAAATTTTATGTAGACAAGAACATGATAGTTAGAGAATTTGAAGTAGGGGAGCATGTACTTTTGAAAGTGAAGCCCAAGAAAATATCTTTGAAATTGGGTAGTTGTACAAAGATGGCAGCCAAATTCTATGGTTGATTTGAAATATTGGACGAAATAGGGCTAGTTTCATACATGCTTGCATTTCCTGTTTCCATGAATGTGCATAATGTATTTCATGTCTATTTACTAAAGAAATATGTACATGATCCTAACCATGTTATTGATTGGCGTCTGATTCAGGTAGAGACAGATGAAGATTTTCAGGTTAAGCCAGTGCGGGTATTGGACAAAAAGTCAAAATGCTCTGGAATTGAGTTATAAAGCTGGTAAAAGTTCAGTGGACCTACTACTGTCATCAAGATGCTACCTCGGAGAATGAACATTCCATGCAGGTAGAGTACTCACAACTTTTTGAATAAATTTTAGATTTTGATCTCTATTTTGTATATGCATTGAGGACAATGCCAAGATAAGGCAAAGGGGATGCAAAACCTCAATATTCTGAACCCCCCATTTTAAATAATGTATTGTTACAATGTTGAGAGGCATAAGTGCCCAAACAATTATTAAAGGACCATTATTCCCAAGACGTGTAATGTTTTGATCATTATTAATAATAAACACATCATTGGTAGCTAGGCGGACAGGGACTAGAGTTATAGGGGGCTATGATTCCACAAGAGAGGGGGCTTGAGGGGATAAGTGTTTATTCCTATGTTAATCACCCTTTTTCTAAGGGAGGGAACCAATTACGTGAGCTTCTTGGGGAATTCCAAGGGGTTCTTGATATCCCCACGAAGTTACTTAAACTCGTCCCTAGTCTAATTGTGGTGTTTTTGGTGTTGGTTGGTTGTTGGGGTTTTTGGTGTTGGTTGTTGGTCATTAGTCGATGGGGTTTGAATGATGGAATTTTCACTGATTCCATGTATGTTCCCTCATTTCCCTCACACACTTTCATGCACCCCCTTACCCTTTCATTCACTTATCCATCCTCATCTGCATCTTGGCTTGGGAAAGGGAGATGAACTGCTGAAGAATTAGCCATGATATAGTTGGCTATAGTGGTTGTTGGTGTGACCCAGCTATGAAATGAGGCCTGAATGTCTTAGATGTGTTGGCTTGTGCCCTATTTTTCTCACAATGACAAGTCTTGAAAGTTCCAACATTGAGATTATGGACCAGTTGCGTTGGATCCCAAATAAGGAGAAGGACTGCCTGAGGGACTACGTGGTAGAGAAGGGTGGAGGTTCATTCTCTTGGGTGGTGCAAGCTGGGTAGAAGAGAGCTGGGTACTTGGATTTTTGTGGGTGTTGGGAAACCTATGAGAGCTGACTAGTTTGGGAACCCAAGTACACTCTGGAACCGTCCTTGTGGACTCATAGCCCTAGCTCAGGGGTGACAATGTTGTTAATATTTGGATCAGTGGTGTCTACGGTTGGGTGGAACGTCCTTGGTCTATATCTAGGTGGTGTCATATTTCTTAAATATAATTTCTCTATATTGTGTTATTATTTACATGCATATGAATGTATTTCCGTTGTATATTTAATTATCGTTTAATTAGATCTTTAGACTATGCATGTTTGTTGGATATTGTTGTGCATGTCGTTAAAGTATTTTCTTTTATGCAACCTTAATTTTAAAAAAGGTATCAATAAGATAAATAAGTCCAAGGGAAAGCTTGAAGGTAGCATCTCCTGGCCTGCAGGTGGCTGGGGGATGTTACAGACTTGCATGGAGAAATTTAAAATAAAGAAAAGACCATGGAAAATCACAATACCACAATTGAGGATAGAGGAATGAGTTAATCTTAGATATAGAATAATAATAGTCAAGAGATTATTTCTTATGTTATCAAATGAATAAGTAGAGTGGGGTAGACCCCGAATAAAAAGGAAACATCTAGAAAAGAAGATTAATCAAATACTAAGATGCTAGCTAGCTTTAATAGAATGGAACCTGCAAACCCCTATAAATTGTATTCCAATACTA
Organism: Picea sitchensis; assembly: GCA_010110895.2. NCBI lineage: Eukaryota > Viridiplantae > Streptophyta > Pinopsida > Pinales > Pinaceae > Picea > Picea sitchensis. The sequence goes on along the minus strand of SNQJ01S0047492.1, from coordinate 113,559 downwards.
AAGTGAATGACACATTCCAAAAGTCTAATTGGTTGGAATACTTCAATAGGCATCAAGGGTTTGATGATGGAATTAACCTTGAATTTTCACATAATTTCCAAAATTTGGAGGAAAAATAATACATGACTATAGTTAAAGGCTTACAAATCCAAATCAATGAACCTATGTTGGTGATATTTACAATACTCCCTATGGGATTTCCATGGGAAAATAAGGAAAGGAAACTAGCCTTATATGCAAAAAGGATCTTCCTTAGGTCCTATGAAACAATGGAAGAGAAAAAGAATGGTTTTAAGAGAGAGAATTTTCCCTCACCGAGAGATGAGGTGATCTTGCACATAATGAAATACATAACTTGTGACGGAAGGAATAGCATGGTATATTCATTTCACTTCAAATTGTTACATCATCGAAGACATTTTCTATCAACACACCTAAAAAGAACTTGATCATTCCTTATGATTTTTTATAGTCTCTAAGAGAAATGAGTTCTAAAGTGTAGGTAGGAAAGGTGGATGAATTATCCCATCATGGGATTATCCAGCTAATTGTACATGATACATTGTATGGAAAAAGTTGAAAAATCACCTGGGATATGTTATTAACCATTAGAAAAGAATAATTATTGTCCCTGCAAGATAATCTAAACCAAGAGGTATCCCAATAGAATCTATGAAGAATACAAATATTTGAGGAAAGGCATGTATGATAAAAAGAGGAGAACACACAATAAGACAAACATAAAGAAGGAAGAAAAATAAGTGTCTACTAGAAAACAAGAGAATGATAGGGACGTTGCCACTAGTTTGATCCATATGGGAACACCATATAGAAGTTCTGTCAAAATTACTATAGGCAACCCATAGGGAGGGAAACAAAGTAGAGCCAAAAGGGAAAGGAATATGCCCCAAGTAACAAATATGTTGTCTATTATTTAACACACAAATACCATAGACATTGAGGAGGACATACCTTCCATCCCAAAAAAGGATTTGGGAGAATCCCATGCAGAACTCATGTTAAGAGGAATAATCCTACAATAAAGGACCCCATTGTCCAATTAGAAGAAGCTAGGGAAAAATCCATAAGGTGGAAGATAGTGGAAAAAGACAAAAGGAAGTTAGAAATTACAACTATGGTAAAATCCAACCACAACTAGGAAGTATATTGTGGACTTATAGGAAAATTTCTAAATCTTTAAAATGTAACATTTGGAGGATAGGAAACAACTAGAGAATGAGAACGAGGATTTAAAAACAACATTGGAAAAACAAAGAAGGGAGGTTGAAGATAAAGTGGAGAAAATTGAGGAACTATAAGAAATTCCCCATAAGACCATTGAATTGGAAAAGGACATGCTCTCTTGAAGGGCTCCTGCAAGAACATGCACCTTTTTTTTCAATGAGCAAAGGCTCAAGAATCAACTGGGACACATTTCCAAGAGCCTCCCTCATGAGTTGGACACTAAAAAAGAGTTCACATAGACATATAAATGATGCAATGAAGAAGATACAAATAATATCTATGAGTTCTATCTCCACAATTTTGTGATTCCTCACCCTTGCAAATGGTCCCCTAATCCATATGTGGGGATAACCAAATCAGGGCATTTCTATACTAGGTAAACATTGAGGAGAAAAGGGTTGTCGAGGCATAGAAATACAAGAATAAATATTTGAATAACACCCTTTGGGTGATGTCTAAAACCACTAATCCTAAATAAATACTCAAAAACCATGCAAGGTTGAATTCTAACATAGATTTAGTGAACATGATTGAGGATAAGTCGAAGGGGGGAATCACATATTGTGAAGTCATGGTGAAGAACTCAAAAGATAAATCGGTGAAGCATTTCCAAAACAAGTGGGAGGAGATTCCACTTACCTTTAGAAATATGGAGGCTCACTTTCCATCTAATTTAAAAGTTTCTTTCTTCAAGGTCAGCCTATACATTGATACCCTCAAGATAATGAATCATAATCGGATAAGAATTACATTCAAATATCCATTACTCCTCCATCAATCCATTCCCTCATGTTATTATATGATGGATATGGATGGAGAAGAAGATAAAAATAGATGGGGTGACATAGAGCTAAGGGTATGATATCATAGAAGGGATGGAGTTACCCAAATTGTAGCTTATGAAATCAGTTAGATAGCACACAAGGATCAATAATCAGAGTAGGAGGATTGAGCAAGGAAAGGATCAAATTTTGAGGGACTGTTTTCTTTCACATGGGCATGCAAAACCTCTATCTAGGGGTTAATGATGGGCCTCGACAACTAGACCTTCATATGAAACATTTGTGTATTTTAATGATCAATTGAGGTTATTATGACATTTCCTTGTCATTCTATGCTTAATTTGATTAATTACTAAGTATGAATGCGATGAGCATTGGTATTGAATAATTTTGATGATTTATTCATATATTTCATGTGAGGATTAATGTGATCTAAAATATATAAGTGTAGGAAATCGATTCAACAATACAAGATTTATCCTCTTCGTTTATGACTCAATATATACCTAGTGTCTACTAAGAATTTCAAGGGATATTGTCCCTCTTGGAAAACACTAGTTTAAGTTGAAAAAAAATGGGTTCAGACACTACTAAACAATACAACCACATTACCATCAAAGAAAACCCCAATTGATTATATGGCTTACAAAGCGTCACCTCTATTATTTATTTTTGTTTTCCTTTACTATTCAGCTCTAAATTGGCCGCCATTAGCGTCGGATTTATCACCGTCAAGTGGACCAAAAAAAATCAACTTAGGGTGCTAAATCCAGCGCTAATGGAACCCAATTTAGAACCAAATAGTAAAGGAAAACAAAAATAATAGAGCCCACACATATACCAATTTCATTATTAATATAAAAAGAAATTTGTATAACACAAAATTTGTATAACATCAAATTAAAAAAATAATAGAGCCCATGCACCCAAAATGAAAAATGAAAATAATAGAGTTTGCGCACCCAAAAGCAAGCTTTTGTGCATTCATGATACTCCATTCATGATTTTAGATCCATCGCACACCAAAAATCAAGGGTTTGTGCATTCTTGAATCTCATACCCGAAAGAACCACCCAGAGAAAAGGCATGGGCAAGTGTGAGAAGATCCTCACCCATAGAGACATAGGCAGTTGATCGACACAAAGGAATGGTAAGAAAGTCCATTGATGATATATATCCACCCATAGATGATGAAAAATAAGGAAAAATAAGAAATCACCACCCACAAATGATATATATCCAATTGATCTCGTTGACCTGTAACAAATTGAGCGATCTATAATGAAACTAGATGTTGATCCATAACCAATTGAGTGATCTATAATCCCACTGGATGTTTCAACACATACAGAGAAAAGAGAGGTATTTTCCATGGTCTTGAGGAAAACAATTCTCGCTAGGACGTAAAAAAATGTCAAGCAACAGAGGGAAACGAGCAAAGGGATCTAATTCTTTCCATAATGAGGTATTTCATACTCAATTTATAGATTTTTTCATGTTTCCATTGCTTGTTTGAATTTTATTTTTTTAATTTTTTATTTCAAAATTATAAAAGAAGAAATTTCCTCTGTATATATAGGGTTTATTGTTTTTATTTTTAAATTTAAAATAAGAAACTTATCGTACATGTATAAGGACATGACCCAGAGAAACTAAAAGAGGCAATGGATTCTATATTGGGGGTAGAAGCAATGAAGAAACTAGAAGGTATGGACTTGTCCATGCTTGACAAACATGTGGAAGAATGATCTACTAAAGGAACTGAAACAATCCAACCAAACCAACCCTCTGAAATGGAATCGTTTGGTTCCCCATCAATTCTTGGATCGTGCAAAAGATCAATGATAAATTCAATATCAATAACCTCTAAGAATGTGGAACGGGGATTAGAGAAGTCTAATGTACCAGCCACTCCTGGGTCACATATTTCTTCCACCACCAATACATGTTATGCATCTTGCATTGGTACATACGAAACTAAGGTAGTATATGATGTTGTTTCCATGAATATCAGAATGACAGATGATGGGAAAGTGTTCATGCATAGGTTGAAGGAATCATGCCTTCAATGCTTCAAAGAGAATATACATCTTCAATTATTTTAGATACCCTTGCACCTTCAAAAAGCAGTCATCAATGACATGGACGCTGAATTTGGGATAGATTGGTCAGTAAAGAAGATAAAAAAACAAATGACTCAAAATTGCAAGAGATTTTGTTGCAACCAAACGAAAAAATATAAAAGAAACTCCTCTCAAGCTAAGGAACAAAAGAATTCCACTTGATGTAAGTGTGAAAGTATGGAAAGAGCTCATGAAATCATATGATAGAGCGGATGCATGGAGGAAGTTCAGTAAGGAGAGCATACAGGTATTTGAATTTTCGACACTAGATTATTTCAAATTCATTAAAGGATTTTTATGTTTTACTCGTGCATAATCTAAATTGAATTAGTGTATGTTTTAGGACAACGCCTCGCAGGCCAGGCTTGTCAAATTTCATGCCACACATCATAGTGACCAAACAAGAATAGAAGCCTCAATATGAAAGTTTGTAAGTCCTGGGAATATCTAAAATGATTTTTTTTTTTTAAATTGTACAAAAAATTAAATGATTGCATATTGATTACTTTAACTAGTCCATCTGCCATGTTTTGACAGGAGCAACAATATGGCCACTATCCATCACAATACGAATTTGAGATGATATAGGAAAAAAAGTGGTCTGATTTTTTTATGTGGATGGAGAATGAGGTATCATTAGTTGACTTTCAATAACTTAGTTGGATATTGTTATGTTAATATGTCAATTTACATTTCTTGTGTTGAGTTCTTTATTTATGTGTAGCTTGAGTTAGAAAGCTCTAGTGAAACTATACAAATTTCTTTGGCCCCTTTTCTCTCTTTCTCTTATAGAGTCTTGGAATAATGGTATGGTCAAATAAAATTGTATCGATCCTTGTTTCCCTTCATGAGTATATTTCTCCTAATGGGGTTGAAATTGCTTCATAATAACAAGGACTAGAGTCCTCTAACTCAAATCCCCTATCATATTCTCAAATTCATCCTTCTTATTTTTTGGTGTGGTAAAGAAATATTTTAGCTCTCCATTTTAAGAAAATGGTGTATTTTAGAGTGGATCTCATCCATAGTCCTTTAGGTATGTTATCAATAATTGGTAGCTAAGATGGGATTTGTTCATATTTTCCCATATCTTTTATGTCCTTGAAACCCATGGTTTGGATCATTGGAAAGACCTATTGTTATGTTTAGATTTATCATGTCTTAAAAATATCATATTCATCCTAATCATTATCATGTACCTCATCATGATTTTAACCCCATTCTCTTCATATAAAAGGAGGCATGTTTCCAACTACACCATGCCTTGGATCGACGAAACACCCATTATGTTGGACTCCTAGCACCAGATTCTAGCTAGGGGGACCCCTCTCATGTGATTTTGTTTCCCAAAAAAGTGCTTGTTAGTGGATCTCTAGAAATAGGGTTTAGCTCACTAAGGCACAATGAAAATCCAACACAGGGGGTCAAATTTAAAATCCCATGTGTCGAGTGATTATGGGAATAATTTTCGTGTGGTCGTTGGTCATGAACACCTTCCGGAGCTTATGGAACTCATTTATGTCACCCGATTGTGATTTTGTGACCCCATATAAAATTGTCATTATGTCTCTGAATGGCTTCAGGAGGTGAGTTGCAACTCACCATAGCACCCAAATTGTGCATCAGATCGATGAAACACTAGTTCTGTTGGACTCCTAGCACCATATTTCAGCTACAAGGACCCCTCTCCTATGATTTCGTCGCCCATAAAATTTCTTGTTAGAGGATCTACAGAAGTAGGGTTTAGCTCAGTGAGGCACAATGCAAATCCTACATAGGGGTTAAACCTTCAAATCCCATGTATCAAGTGATTTTGAGCATCGTGGTCATGTCGGCGTTAGTCATACACACCTTCCAGAACTTACAAAACTCAATTATTCCTCTTGGTTGTGATTTTGTGCCCCTCGACCAAATTATCATTATGTCCCTGAATGGATTCATTAAGTGAGTTTCAACTCGCCATAGCAACCAAACAATGCCTTAGATCGACAAAACGCTAGTTATGTTGGACTACCAACACTGGATTCCATCTAGGGGGACCCCTCTCCTATTATTTTGTCGCCCAAAAAAGTGTTTGTTAGAGGATATCTGGAACTAGGGTTTAGCTCAGTGAGGCATAATGAAAATCCAACACAGGGGGTCAACTTTAAAATCCCCTATATCAGGCGATTATGGGAAGCCTGGTCATGTGGGAGTTGGTCATACACACCTTCTGAAGATTACGAAACTCAGTTATGTCACCTGGTTGTGATTTTTTTCCCTTGGACCAAATTTTCATTGTGTCCTTGGATGGATTCAGGAGGCGAGTTCAAAATATCCATATCACCCAAAACATGCCTCAGATCGATGAAACGCCAGTTATGTTGGAATTCTTGCATCATATTACAGCTAGGGGGACTCTTATCCTATGATTTTGTCTCCCAAAAAAGTGTTTGTTAGAGGATCTTCGAAACTAGGGTTTATCTCAGTGAGGCACAATCCAAATCCGACACAGGTGGTCAACTTTAAAATCCCATGTGTCGAGCGATTTTTGGAACCATGGTCATGTGGGAGTTGGTCATACACACCTTCTGAAGCTTACGAAACTCAGTTACGTCACCCTATTGTGATTTTGTGACTGTGGACCAAATTGTCATTGTGTCCCTGAATGGCTCCAGGAGGCGAGTTTCAACTCGCCATAGCACCCAAACCATGCCTCATATAGATAAAATGCTAGTTTTTTTGGACTCCTGGAAATGGATTCCATCTAGGGGGACCCCTCTCCTCTAATTTTGTAGCCCAAAAAAGTGTTTGTTAAAGGATCTTCGGAACTAGGGTTTAGCTTAGTGAGGCACAATATAGATCTGGTAGATGGGGTAAAATTTCAAAGCCTCTGTTTCGGTCGATTGTGGGAACCATGTTAGTTTGGGACTTGGTCATACACAACTTTTAGAGATTATGGAACTCAATTATGTTGCTCGGTGGTGATTTTGTTCCCCCGGACCAAATTGTCATTATGTCATCGAATGGATTCCAGAGGTGAGTTCCAACTCGTCATAGCACCCAAACCATGCATTGGGTCAATGAAACTCCATTTCTGTTGGAATCTTGGCACTAGATTCTACCTAGGGGGACCCCTCTCCCGTGATTCTGTCACCTAGAAAAGTACTTTTTAGAGGATCTTTGGAACTAGGTTTTATCTTAGTGAGGCACAATGCAAATCTGACAATGGGTCAACTTTCAAATTCCCTGTATCGGGCGGTTGTGGGCACCATGGTCATGTGGGATTTGTTCATACACACCTTTCAGAGCTTACGGAACTCGGTTAAATTGATCAGTTGTGATTTTATGCCCCCAGACCAAATTTTCATTGTGTCCCTCAATGGATTTAGGAGGTGAGTTGTAACTCACCATAGTACCCAAAACGTCCCTCAGATGGACGAAACGCCAGTTCTATTGGACTCCTAGAAATGTATTCCAGTTAGGGGGACCCCTCTCTTGTGATTTCATTGCCCAAAAAAGTGTTTGTTAGAGGATCTCCAGAACTAGGGTTTAGGTCAATGAGGCACAATGGAAATATGACATAGAGGGTCAACTTTATTTAAGGTGGAAGCTATTTATTTGTCTAAATATTCCACCTTGATATTTTTCTAATATTTTTTTTTTTTGAGACCTATACCTTCCCAAATTTATTCTCCCTCTTGTCTCTTTCTTGAATGGGTTCCGAGATAGATTGTTGGGACGCCAAAAATTTCTATCTATCCATGGTCACAAATTCCTCCCAAGGTACTCTAACAACTTATCTTTCCATTACGTCACATACTATAAATTTTATGACTCCATTGTGGGCCAAGGCCTCCTCTTTCCCCTTTTTAACCTTTGAACTCATTTCTCTTAAAGACTATTATAGTAGGAAATAAGGAATTCTCAATTTTTTGTCAAGTCTATGGTGAAACAAATTCTTGAGCTAATGTAAGAACCCGAAATGGTATGCATATAGCATACTCAAAATTCCATCATAAGTGATGTAGTTTAGTAGGTGGTAGGCTACTTGATACCATGGGTTTGGAAGAGTATCTCTTTTGACCGCATTCTTGTTTCACTTAGGTTCTACATAACTTAGGAAAAATAGTTTATTAACATCGATTGCAAGCTTCCTTTCATATTTATCCTATGGTAAACCCATGGGAAGTCCTTAAAATTTTCTTATGATGGATTCATTCACCTACATTACCAATCCTCTCACGGATATGATGTATTCTTGACCTTTGATATTTTGAAAATTATATTCAAATTCAAGAGCTATCTTTTCCTCATATCCTTGTAGTTTATCAACATTAACTATACAATTAGGTTGTTGGTAGACCACAACCATCTTAGGGTTGTTTTATATCCTAGATGTATTTGTAGGATCAATCCTATTGAATCCTCCCCTAACATTTCACTTAGAAATCCTTCTCTTGGAATCTTGAAGGTTGTGTGCATGCGTAGTTCTACTAACTTAGAAAACTAGAGAATGAAAAATAGATATATTTTGTCTTGCATGAGTTCCTAATGGGAAGGAAAAGAAAATCAGAGTAAGGGGTATATGATGGCATCATGGGAGTTGAGTATAGATGAAAACAATACACAATATGTAGCTAAAATTGTAATTTCTAAAGATGAATGTGGAGTTAGTAAGGTATAACCTCATGTGCACAGTATCCCTATGGCTATTGTGCATGCCAATTTGGCATGCACAATGTCATGCATAGCATCTCTGTGGCTATTGTGCATGCCAAATTGGCATTCACAACAAGGACTGTGGTTGTTGTGCATGTCAGTTTTGCATGCACAATAGCCTTGTGGATGTTGTGCATGCCTAATGTGAGACATGTAATAAATACAATTAAAGTGAGAAATCAACTTGAAACCTTTTTAAATGAAATCCTTGGAGTTGAGATTATAGGTGGAAACCATGAAACAAATGAAAATTCATGGTAGAAGCACATAAAAGTAGTTTTGGGATTGACAATAAGTGGTATTTGGAGGCTATGAAGGTCGTATTGGAAACTAGATTTGGGTCTCAACAATTTCTATGGAAACACCATGTGTCCAAGCCGTTTAGAATTTTGGAGGGTGTTCCCTTTAAAAAATTGTAGTTTCAACCTCTACAATCATTGGATGGACATTTCATGTCTAAGTATACACCATAATGTAATAAGTGGAATAGTGGCATTACAATTAGTGGAAATTTTTTTGTGGAGGTGCATGAAGTGGTATTGGAAACCACACTTCAACCTTCACAATTGATAGGGACATGAAACTTGTGTAGTCAATTTTAAATTGAAAAGGGGGAGGGTCTCATTATATACCTACAAGTTTTTCCTTTGTAATTGATAGATTATTTCCAAGTCTCTAGGTGGGACCACCATCACAAGAACATGTGCACTAAAGGACATAGATGGGATCTCCTAGTCATATCAAAAGATATTTATGCACCACTTGTAAGGTTCACTAATATAAAATCATATGGGCCACATGTTATAAATATAATAAAGGTATAAAGTGTGTGTGTGTGTGTAGAAACGTGTATAGATAATTAAAAGATTCCACAATGATAGAAAAAGGGTTAAATAGGATGACATTTAAATACCTAGTTTTTACCTATAGGATTCATGTGGAAACTAGTGCCACATCATCATATCCATGTGCCATGCCACATCAACAAGATGTCACATCAGTAGAAGAAAACATTTGTTAAAAAAAAAAAAAAATCCTTTGGCCATAGCAGGAGCATATGAACTCTAATCAAAATGACATTTAAGGTGTAAGCCCACAATGAAAATGACTATACAATTTTTAGTGAGGATGTTTTGTAGATTCAACTCTAGAATTTTGGAAAATGTAAATTAGTGCTTTGGGTTGATTTGATGGTTGGAATAATCTTTGTAGAAGGGAAATTTTTCTCCAATAAGAGGAAGTTAGATTTGAGGTGAAACACTCCCTTTGTCTTTCTATAATCATTGTGTTTACTGAAGGATATGTTTTTGTTTTAATGTCTCAATTAGGGTTCTTCACTCTATTTTGAGGGTTTCCTTGGCTAGGGTTGAATGTTAAGTGTGGCACGTTTAAGGCCCTCTTGATCTTTGGGTGAAATCACACTTGAAGAATGATTTATTTTTGGTTTTCAATTCTATAAAGAAGGCTTCCTAGTCTTGTCTACTTCATTTATGGTTTCATGTGGTTGTCCTTTAATTATTCATGGTTGCAGATTATTACATGGTTGATTTTGAACTAGTTGTGAGGAGCACCTTTGGAATATCCCTCATTTAATTTTTTTTCCTATTGAAGTATATCCAAGTGATTAGTTGGAGCATGTTTATAAAAAATTAAGTGTTATTGGATAAATTGGTAGGTGCAGACACTAACTGATCTCCTTAGATCCACGTAGATCTAGAACAAAACATGCCAGAACATGATGCTTTCCTTAAGTTTTAGATATTGAATTTTCTAACTAAAGAGGGATAGGTGAAATACTGTTTAAAAACTACTTCCTCTCGCCATCGCCATCATAGATCCATTTCAACACTCATACAATGATGAACCTACAAAAGAACGCAACCAACCAAAGTGATAGTAATAGCATAAACTCAATATAAACCTATGTATGTGATCAATGAATCATACAATAAAAAACAACAAGTTTTATATAGGAAGGAATCATATTATTGTATCATATTAAATGTGAAAGAGAGATTACAACCATGGCCTTGATGTCATAAGGTCCCTTCCAACTGTCCTTCGTTCCCCACACACTTCCACTCCAAGNCTTGAAGAATGATTTATTTTTGGTTTTCAATTCTATAAAGAAGGCTTCCTAGTCTTGTCTACTTCATTTATGGTTTCATGTGGTTGTCCTTTAATTATTCATGGTTGCAGATTATTACATGGTTGATTTTGAACTAGTTGTGAGGAGCACCTTTGGAATATCCCTCATTTAATTTTTTTTCCTATTGAAGTATATCCAAGTGATTAGTTGGAGCATGTTTATAAAAAATTAAGTGTTATTGGATAAATTGGTAGGTGCAGACACTAACTGATCTCCTTAGATCCACGTAGATCTAGAACAAAACATGCCAGAACATGATGCTTTCCTTAAGTTTTAGATATTGAATTTTCTAACTAAAGAGGGATAGGTGAAATACTGTTTAAAAACTACTTCCTCTCGCCATCGCCATCATAGATCCATTTCAACACTCATACAATGATGAACCTACAAAAGAACGCAACCAACCAAAGTGATAGTAATAGCATAAACTCAATATAAACCTATGTATGTGATCAATGAATCATACAATAAAAAACAACAAGTTTTATATAGGAAGGAATCATATTATTGTATCATATTAAATGTGAAAGAGAGATTACAACCATGGCCTTGATGTCATAAGGTCCCTTCCAACTGTCCTTCGTTCCCCACACACTTCCACTCCAAGAATTCTGAGAGAATAGATCTGATAATATTCACAATATATCTTGAAAAAATGGCTCATTTAGCCAATCTAACAATCTCCAAAGATCAATCCAATCCAAGCTCCAAAGCTAAACTTCTCCATGAGAGCTCCTCTCCTTTTATAAGTTGAAGAGGATAAGGTGAGGAGGTTAGGATGATCCCACTAAATCATGAAAGCAAGTAAGATCCAAACGATTCGGATGCCACCTCACCATGGAAGTTTCTTCATCTAGAAGCAGAGAGAAGATGCTCGTTTTTCCCACGTATGAGCATTCTCACACCCTGCTTATAGAGCAAACTGTGAACCTCTTGCAACCTAACTATGGTGCAGCCTATGAGAATCAGGCATTCTCACACCCTAGCGATAGTGAAGCATGCGAAAATCATCTTTAATAAGGTTTTCATAAAGGAAAATGCAACTTCTTTTCTCAGGAAAAGTTATGCTCCCTTCTTTCTTCAAGAACTCAGGCCACTGACCCCTCTGAAGACTACAGATAGGTTTACATCATTAATGGTCATAGGTATGAAAAATATAATGTGTAATAGAGAGACCCCCAAAGTATGAAGTTAGAACAGAGTGATAGCTGAAATACTTTGTCGAGTGTGTGTAGGGAACAAGGAACAGACGGTTGGAAACCTGCCAACAAAAAAGGAAATATAGTACAATAATATATCATCACTGAGGTAGGCATTCCCATACTCGGAATACAAATGACTCAAAGCATAAATTCTGACATGCAAAGATCCATGTCAAGTAAGACAAGGTCATAGCCACCAAACATACACCATGGATCCATGCCATTATGAATTAAATCTTAACATAGCCACCAAAAATACACTATGGATCTATGTGTTAAAGATTCAAACTTGAACATAGCCACTAGACATACAATGTGGATCTATGCAACAGTACAAATTGAATATACTCCAATGCAACCTGAATCTGTTAGAAACGATTCAGGATCTTCATCTCTATCACTCTATAGTACGAATCTAACCATGCAAATACATGTCCTGAAGTCGAACATGGTAGAAACCACTTGATTACCGGTCATTAGTGTATACCGTTAACAAGTGCGAGGGAAATCACCATTAATGTCAATGAATCCCAAGGTACACTAGCACAATCCAACGAATGTGAATTAATGAGCTGAAGTCAAACACTCGGAGGAATCTCCCGATCAGGGGTCAATAATGAAAACCCACTGTCGAAAGTGAGGAAACCTGCCATTGAGGCATGCAAGTTCCAAGGTACCAATTACTTTCTAAGTCTAATTCTTGGATAATGATTTTGAAGTCGACAGGAAAAGACTCGTCATAGGAGGGCCTTAATGTAACCCACATCAATGACACGAAATGGGTAACAAGATTTGATGTAGATCAGAGTAACAAGTGATTCAATACTAACTCATGGATGGCCGATGCAATAGAAGGCTTATGGACTGCAGAAATGGCTGATACAATAGAAGGATTTTCAGGTTGGACATCTTTTTGAACATATTGACGACACAACAACTGTCTTGGAAACACTGACTCAACAATAGGGATCACATACCAATTTGTAATCTTATAAGGAGTATGATCAAGATATGAGAAAATTTTCCAACCTAGACATAAAGAGATTGAAAGGGTGTCATGTTCAAAGGTGACTCTTCCATGGAATACAGGTTTAGACACATTGCTTTCCCAATTTTTCCCCCACCATTTCTAGCGAGTACCTCTTTGTTTCTACACAAGCTTGAGGAGGATAACATATGCTTGAAATGTTAGCTCATCCTTCAGATCAGTCCCTCAGAGTATGTTTAACGAACCCTAATAAGGAGTGGTTCGGTCCCATATGGGCCTTTTGATGTTTGTTTAACGAGTCCAAAGAAAGAAAACTCAGGGGTTTTTCATGTTTAGAGAGTCTGAAAAACACTTAAAGAGAACTCTCTCAGTTCCTTTTTCGTAAAGTATTCTGATGAGACCAAAAAAGAGATAAACTATCACTCAACAGACGTTTTCTTAAAATACTTTAACGAGCATGAAAAGAACAAGGTCACTCAGAAATATTTTCATGTTTAGAGAGTCTGAAAAGAGCATAAAGGGAACTCCAGGGGTTCCTTTTCATATAACCTTTACAATTCCGAAAAAGTGATAAAATTATACTCGGTTACATTCTCACTTATTTACGATCATGAGAAATAACAAAGACTAAGCTCAGTAATTCATTCTCATGTATTTACGAGCATGAGAAAGGACAAAGACTAAGATCGAGATTGTTTTTATTTTTACGCAGGCTTTAAAACAAAACAAAACTATGCTTGGGATAGATTTTATTTTTACACAAGATTAAAAACTAAACAAAACTATGCTTGAACCTGACTTCATTTTTACACAAGATTGAACCAGAGGAAACTATGCTTGACGTAGGTGGTTTCATTTTTACACAAGCTTGAACCAAAGTAAAAAATATACTTGATCTTCCCAATGCATTATCCACGAATTCACATGGTTGGTACTTAGCCCCCAGCTTAAGAAGCTAGTGGCTCAAATTCAGCATGAAGTACAGAGGTTAAGGAAAATGCCCCTCAAGCTTCGTTTCATCCAACTGCAAAGGAGAATGAAATGAAGCTTCAAATACTAGATGAAGGACTTGACTCAAATAGAGAGGGGGAAAGCTATTTCATTTTTTAACGAGATTGACACAAAAAAAACAACTATGCTTGTAACCTCTGTTTCATTTTTTAACGAGGTTCCCACAAAGATGAAAAAACTATCCTCGTAAGTGGTTTCATTTTTTAATGAGCTTGAAATCAGAAAACCATGCTCAAAGACCTTTGTTTCATTTTTTAATGAGGTTGCCTCAGAGACACAAAAACTATCCTCGAAACCATTGTTTCATTTGTTAACGAGGTTTCCACAGAGATGAAAAAACTATCCTCACAACTGGTTTCATTTTTTAATGAGCTTGAAATCAAAAAATCATGCTCAAAGACCTTTGTTTCATTTTTTAACGAGGTTGCCTCAAAGATGCAAAAACTATTCTTGGCTCTCTTCTTGATCATGGATTCCAAGAGGACAATCCTCCAGAAGGACACCATGTCAAGGGACAAAACTCGATCATGGCTTCCAAGAGGTCTTCACTGGAAGGTAGAAACACACTCTGGAAGGACACCATGTCGAGGGTTGCGAAAGGAGTAAAGAGATCATGCTCTAACAACCCTATCGAAGAGATCACCATGTTAACTATTGGATCTAAGTCATCAAAAGTTGAAGCCATGGGCGACAACACCACATAATTGACCTGTGGTGGGGGAGATACCGTCTGCATATAAGAATCATTTAGGGAGGCAATTCAGTCAGGGTCAATGGATGAAAGTTGATCAACAATCACAACTCATCCATCGTGAGGGAAAGACATCACACAAAAAAGAGTAGACATAATAGATTTCATGGCATAGACATAGTCTCTCCCAAGAAGCAAAGTGAAATCCGATGGGTCTTGGACTACCATGACATCAATAAAGACATTTTTCCCTCCAAAAGTTACAGGAAACTGAGAAAGGGTCCCTAAAGGTTGACTGGTTCTTCTGTTCAAAGCTAACAAATTCTGTGTAACCAGCACAAGTTGAGGAAAACCCAAATCTTTCCAAGCAAAAGAGGACAAAATACTAATGGACGCACCTTCATCTATCAGTTTCTGAGGAACATCTCGACCAAAATCCTGTACTGTAATAGGGAAAGGAATGTGAGAGAGAAGATGAGTTCTAGTTAGCACACCCCAATCAAAATGGATGGCCTCATTACTTGGAGGAGGTTCCGCGAGTGAAGGAGGAATGTTCCCCAGTAAGGTAGATTTTGTATCAATGAGAAACACATGGGCAGTATCGATTTTACTCTCTAGCAGGAGAGTAGGATCGATTGATGGAGAGATCAGATCGACCACTTGGGTTTCATTCTCCAAGGGGAGAATGGAGTCGATAGGTGGAAACAGATCAACCACTTGGGTGACACTCTCTAATGGGAGAGTGGGATCTACCGAGGATGGGACCGGATCAACCACTTGGTCTACTGGTTCAACTAAGGACATGACCATATTGACCACTTGATTAACAGGACTGACCAATGGGGGAACCAGATTGATCATTCCATCAACTATAGGTGGGTTGATAGAAAGCTTGCAATAAGCAACTGGAAGTTGAGGCTGTGAAATAGTCATGTCTTCCAGGAATTTTGAGGCTTCTTCCATATGAGGGAAAAGATGAGTTAGATGACTCCCTTTGCATAACATACACGGGAACTTCACTCTACTTTTCTTCTTCCCAATGGTATCGTGACTAGTTGACGGAAGGTCATCAACATGTTGTTCAGAGGCTGACAACATGGGTTGGTCAGGGTGTGTAGACCATACTTCTATAACCTTGGGTAGACCAGGGAAATCCTTAAGAAGATGCCTACCCTTACAAATCCTGCAAGGGTACTTGGGCTTACGAGTTGTTTGGGTGATCTTGACATCATCAACACTCCCAACATGATTAACAGTAACTAGTTTTTTTCCAACATGTTTAGCAGTGGTTGGAGGTTTTGACCCTTGTTTATTTTTCTTCTTCTTATTATTCACTGGGTTACTAGCTTCAGAACTTTCAGTCAACAAAGAAGATGAAATGGAAGGAGACCTTGTAAGCGAAGAAGGTGAAGAATACCTTACTGGTGAAGAAGGTGAAGGATCAACATGAGGTTGATGCTCTTGGGGGGAAGTGCTTGTGACTAAAGCACTAACTACATTTGGGATTACTTGAGTGGAAAACAACCATACCAGTAATCCAATTTAGAGACCTGGAAGTCTCAAAGTAGCAATATGAGGAGGACCAATGTTTTCATAAGAAGGGAAAACAAAAGGTTCCTCTGGAAAATGAGTTCCTTCATTGGTCATTCCGGGAACTGACGCCATAAAAATAAAGATCCAATCTAGAGTCCACTAGGGAAAACAAACAGCACATGTTAAAGATCTAGTAAGAAAACAAGCAAACAAAACCTTCTCACAATGAGCACACTAGTTTGTGGTGAAATCCAATGTTGCAGAAACAAAGTAAGAAGAGGCTGAGATAGAGTGGGTGGAAAAGTTATGTTTACGACCTGCTTAATGGACTTACGCCTTGGTGCAAGCTCCCACACATAATCATGGGTATACCCTCCAAGGAGCCCGAGTGAGTTTGACCAACGTTGAGTCTAGGTACCATGAAGACTTGCCCATCCATAGTCACCCCGTGTAAAGAACCTAGAGAGATAGGCCACTAAGGTTACCAATTACTGCAGTGATGCATAGGGAAACAATCAACAATTTGATCCACGTGCAAAGGTGGGGTATCTAGCCTGAAATCAAATCGAAAGGCTTCCACTCATAATTGTGGGTATACCTTCAAGTGACCCCCATAATACGCGCAATATCTACACCAAGACCAACAAAGCAGGGTGAGTAAATCTGCCATTCTTAATGCGACCTCGTGATTGACCTTTTTGTGAGAAGGGCTTCCCAGGACAAAATGTAGTAAGTGGATTTAACTCTCCCTATCAAAAGATACTATGTTTTTTTTTTATCTTTGGAAAGTTATCTTTCATAGCTATTCCAAAGCCCTACAACTAATCTAATGTAGGTTTGCTACCATAAAATATAAAAATGTCTAATCAATTTTTATAATCACTTTATTTTTAAGGATGTTGTTACTCAAAAGGAAAATGACGTGAACAATATGATGTTTTGACCGACTCAAAATTTATGTAAAGAGATGAAGATGCAATATTTTCATTTCGATGAAAGATATGCTATGAGAAGGAGAAAACATTTATCATTCCCATATGCACGATTTCTAAAAATTTTAAAACTCATCAATATCAATATCTTCAAGAAATGATACAAAGAGATTGTACATGAATACACGATTCATGAGGGGGGGGAAATTTCAGAATTTAAGACCAAAAAATGCCAATAATTGTGCAATTTCGCTACTTCAAATGCAAGGATGCCCCCAATCTAATATAAAGCAAGAAATTAAATCTTTTTGTTTCAAAAATTTCACTAAAAGCAATAATGAACTTTCTTAAAACAAAGAAACCCAAACTAAAAGTTTTCTTTTAAAGCAAACTATTCAGAAGAAATCTAATCTTTCCCTAAACAATTCTAAAGAAAACACACACTTTGTAATTGAGAGACACTCAAAGAAAGAGACTAATCCTTCAAAACCAAACAAACAAAAGATGGCTAAAAACAACTCAGAAATTCAAGAAGACTGTAAACAAATCAATATAGGCTCCAAAAGTTAAATCTAGCTGATCAAAGAAAAACTGGGCATCAAAAGATAAAAAGACCCAGTCCAAAAAACAATTACAAACAAGTTCGCAGCCTAGTAGTGAGGTACAGTGCGAAAATTAGGCATTTTCACAGTCTAGACACAGGCAGGGTGCGAGAAGTTCGCACTGGACTGAACAGTAGGGTGCGAAAATCAAGAGTTTTCGCAAGTTGTATACAGGTGAAGTGCGGGAATGTCTGTTATAAAAAGGAATTTGGAAAAAGGACAAAGAGTCTAAGTGAACTTTCATATCCAGAGAGTCTGGATGGATCTCCCACAGACTCAAAGACCAAAAAATAAGCAATCAAATCAAGGGAAACTAGACTAACTAGGAGACAATCTGTTCCCCAGTGGAGTCGCCAATTTTGTTATCGGATAAATCAGTAGGTGAAGACACTAACTGATCTCCCTATATCCACCTAGATCTAGAACAAAACACACCAGAACATGACGCTTTCCTTAAGTTTTAGATATTCAATTTACTAACTAAAGCGGGATAGGTGACATACCATTTAAACGTCGCTTCCTCTCACCATCACCATCCTAGCTCCGTTCCAACACTCATACAATGATGAACCTGCAAAAGAACGCAACCAACCAAAGTGATAGAAATAGCATAAACTCAATATAAACCTATGTATGTGATCAAGGAATCATACAATAAAACACAACAAGCTTTATAGGAAAGAATCATA